>JAUELC010092312.1:0-11921 GCA_031471745.1 Cryptochiton stelleri
ATCATTTTGAATTAAATCGTATCTTGTACACTTCTTGATAACCACTTAAAAGCTACCAAAATTGACTGTTCACCACATACTTTTTGCAAACCATCTATGAATGGATAGACTTGAGCTGATAAGAGGTAAACACTTACCAATTTTAGTAAAACTTTGTTGAACACATATGCGGTGTTAAGGCGTGAATGCAATAACATTACAACGAGATGTTTGCGAGGTATGGTCGACAGATTCTAAGTGAAATGAAAAATCCAAAGTCGATGAAGATTATAAAACAGCCTGGACGAACACAGAGTCGACAGTTTCCAATTCAGCATTGACAAATGTGATCGATTTAAGTCGTCGATCCTTTGAAGATAAAGAAGGATGTAGTGTGTAAGCTCATTATTTCTGCGTCACTTAAATCAGAGACCAGATAAATCGCGTTCAGGCAGGTGAGCTAATCAAATCAAAAAGTGGATAGAGTTGGAGTGATTTACAGGAAGGATAATCGCGAAATATAAGTTGTGCATTAGCTGATTTTTTATATATATTTATGATGATTTCATTTATCCAATATTCAGTTTCTGTTATGTCTTTAATGTGGGGAATAACATAATTTTGTTGGCTCATAAAGTATTCTAAAAATGACACGTTTGAAAAAATATGAGATTTCAGTGTATAGAGCTGCATTGGCCAATTTCGAGCGACGCGACGTTCCACAGACGCAATTGTTTAACAAAAGGACATGAAAAATAGCAAATGAATATTCCAGTGACAATGTCGATATAACATTATCTCATTGCTCCTGTCTGAGTAGACATTCATGTTATATCGGTTTATCAGGGTTTACTATAAATGCTTTCTCTTAAAGCGACTGACAACCTGGAAATCGAAGACAGAAACAAACGACAAGCACAAATCAAGAACACTTTGGCATTTCGCCACAGTTAGCTGTCGAGGCTGTTTGTTTTTCTGTTCGTTTAAAATGTTAATGCGAGCTATTTGTCACATTTTGACGCTGACAACACATAGTAAATATTTTTACGCAGCCTCGTTTGACGGGGCGTATCTCATGGTATGGGGTTGTCCATCCGTCTGTTTGTCCGCCCATTTGATTGATTTCCTGCCGTTAATTTCCAAACTTCTTATGAGATTATAATTAAACTTGGCACAAATATTCCATGTAGCAGGGTGTTGTACGAGATTTAGCTAGGCGTATGTCAGCCTACCGGTGTCGCAACCTGGTGGTCAATTTGGTTTCCGGCTGTTTGATTTCCGGTCGTTAACTTTAAAATCGCCGATCATACTCTAATCAAACTGCGTAGGAATATTCAACGTGGCCAGATGTCGCATGAGATTGAGTTTGGTGCTGTCCACCTACAAGTGGTTTCCTCCGCAATCAATCTATCAAATTGATAAGAATTCAGATAGCTAACGATCACACCAGAATTTTTTTTTATCCAGGCGTATATTGCAACTCATTTGGGCTGTTTTTTCTTTTTAACTTTTTCATGTCAAAGAAGAATCGCCAGAAACTGAGAATTGTCCAAACTTAAGCCCATCTAATCATGCTTAAACAGTGTTTTCTCACTTCCGCGACTTAACGAGTAAACATGATTACCGTAACATGCATATTTAACATCAGGCTTATTGTGTTTCAGAATTACCACTCAGAAAAAAAAACCCGGAAACGCAGTATCGAATAACCGCTATCAGTTCTCTTTGTACATTTCTTTAAACCATAACATTTTGTTGATTTACCGTCTTGTGTACATGTCATCAAAGAAGCGTGCAAATGCATTTCCTGTATTCTATAAAGTTCTGCAAGATTAATCGTTTTACTCGGAAAGATCCCATATAACTGCATCTAACGTCCCATTGGCACCACAAATTAAGGTTTATGAACAAATTCCGATTGTCTCGATCTTGAGTTTTTTTTTGTTTGTTTATAAATTAATACAGTTACGTTGGAATGAAAAAAAATATACAAGGCTTGTATAAGCATGAAGAAATCCTGCCATAATTCGAATTCAAATTAAAGGGGGCAGGCCATTTTTCCTCATATGGCTTTGAACCCACCGCGGCGAATGGCCTTGCATGTAACGAGTCAACATTTTTAATATTGAGGGGGCGGGGGTAATAATCATTGGACTATATCAAAGCGTGGCCCAGATTTGACTGTAAATTGACACATCCTCACTTAAAAATTCCGGCAGAATTTTAAGATTTCAGTCTACTTTTTATTTTTCAACTTTTACATAACTTACAAATTCGAGGGTGGAATAACGGAAAGCCTGTACTTCTTCAGAAAAGTATCTATAACTCATGTGATTCTGCACCACGCCTAGTTTTAGGGCGCTTATGTGACTCTAAGATCCCACATCTTCCTGAGAACATTCCAGGAGGTTCTTTGGAATGATGTTAATATTTCATATGTATGAAGAACGGATGAGGCCACTCGCATCTAATAAGCACGTGCCTTAAAAAGAGATGAATAAATATATGTTAATTATCTTGAGTACATTTTCGCTATGACCATAGTCTTAAACGACGCAAGACGAGGTGCGATATTGCAGGGCGAGACGACAAGAATCTATTTTAATAGCGAACGGTTGAAGGGAGCTTCGTGTTGCCCTGGTTCTCTCAGAGCTAAGGAGCAACACGAAGCTGATCTGTTTGTGGCGTCCTGTTATGTCCGGTTTTGTCCTGTGGTTGTCTTGTATCTTGTCATTGTTTGTTGCCAGTGGTGTCGGGGGTGATTTCCTTCACCCATTATGCTGGCACGCCGGCATATAAGTAAAAAAAACTTAAGTACGGCGTAAAACCCCAATCAAACAAAAACAAAATCTATGTCATTATCTCCCTTCTGATGCTGGCGTTCTCGTGCCTCGTGTTTCTTCGCTTAACACGACGGAAGAGATCTATCTTCGCTAGCCAAGTGTTTTATTCCGAGATACTCTGCATTAAAGCCCTTGGCGGAGCGAACTCCTCTAACCATGATATATAGTTAAGCCCTTTGTAGAGTAAAGCTATCAGGATTGCAGTTAACTCCCCCTGTTGCAATTTGACCAAACCAATCACCTATGCGATCACATACAGTATGACCCTAAGGGCGTAACCCACGCTGCTCGGTTCGATTACGTAACATAAAATTTGCGTGGTATTCAATCGTACCAAATTAGTGAGAATCAACACAAAGCCAAGGCACCAATTGGCCAAGGAACGGATGTATTAAAACGGGCAGTAGAAAATCAGCGGCGACTGGCCGTATCTGTCAGTATCACGCCACCTGATAGGTGCCTACAAGTTGCGATGCAGCCAATCAATTACGTAGCTGTGTATTCTGGATTGAGATGTACGGTCGGCCAAGGGTTGTAATGAAGAGTCGCTCGGAATTAAACACTTGGCTAGCGAAGATGGAAGAGATCGAGAGCAAGCGAGGTTATAAGTTATCTTACATTATCGTGCCTCGCACCACCCGCCTATTGGATTGCCTTGTGTATCACCGGTGTATTTAAATTTACAGAAAGATTAGATGCGTTTCATCAGAAACCTTTTGACATTCTAAATGTTTTGCACGAATGCGTACGGATTAAACAACGTAGCCGTTATATTAAAAATAAACACGCAGTCCAAAAAGTGAATTATACTGGAAAGGGCTATTGTTCGCTGACTATTGCATACAATATTACACAATAGGTTAACAAAACAGGAAGTTCCGTGTTGTCCAAAGGTCCAGCGACGTTTCGCACCCGAGTGATCATTGCGCTGTGTATTGAGAAAGTATGGCGACTATCCATTGTGCGCTACTTATACAAACGAATACTTCAATACACCCACACACTTATCTATTTATTATCGGCATGCATTGAGGGTAAAATTATTGTTCCATGATTTCAACTGTTAGCTATTGATACGTGTTATAAAAATGAAACGATGACCGTTAAGGAGATAGTTTTAACAGACTGTGAGATCAACATGTTTAACGATAACGAATAATAATAACAATGAGTGGAGCATTTCGATTATTTCTTGATATCTACAGTGTAGCTTTTCAGTAGGATATGAATAAGCTATAGTTAAACTAGAGAGAAACAAAATACATCCTCTGTATAAGCGGATTGTTCCCTGTCTCGGGTATCATCTCTCCTACAACCGTTGCAGAGTATATGTCACAGATAGCATTGACTGAATGCATTATTTACTTATGTGCCACACGAGCTAATCAGTAACTCTTCACTACATACCAGATTCAATCGGAAAGGCATATACCTAAAGGAAGGTGTAGATGCGATTTGTATTCTATAGTTTATCTGGAATACAGGAACAGGGCCACATCCATATGTATCGTTAACGAGTTTACTGATGGTAAAGCCATACCAGATAATCCTGTTTAATTTAACAGAACAAAACAGGTACTGGGATATATATTTTAAAAAAAACATTATTTAAACGTATGAGCATTGTATTTGTAGACATAACCGATAAAGTGGCCGGTCTAGTCACACATTTGATCGGTAACTACGATAACATTTAGCTCAACTAGCCAGACAGAGCGGAACATTACCAACCAATAACATCGCATATCTTCTCGATATCACAGTGAACGTTTATCTTCGTTGTAAATAATTATTTGCTAAACCAATCATCATAGTAGGCGAAATCATAGAATAGTGACTTTATTTGTCTCCAGCGGCACGCTTATTGAAAATAAATAGTTTAATTCAGATAAATTCGTCATTCCTGTTGATCAATTAAGATAAACAGATATAAATCAGCTTTTGCATTCATAAAGTATACGCAGACATTCTGGAAAGCATTGCTTGGTTTATTCGATTAAAGTGATGCCTGTAATGTGACAGACGAATTGGGATGATAAAAAGGATTTCACCTTAGTCTCTGAATACAGTCTTCCATCAAGTGCATTGTAACCATCTTTATAACCTTCAACTTAACCTTCAGTTTAGCTGAAAGCAGTAAGAAGCCAAGCTTAGGGTAAAAAGCCATTTACTATAGGCAGCCATGATCAAAATGTATAGTCTTTTTTTTGTATGTCTGGGCAGGAAAGTAGTTTGAGCATTAATTAGATCAATTCAGCCAAAAAAGATACGTCGACATTGTTCAATTTGAGAAACATATAGCAATATGTCATACAGGCATTGTTTTTTTACACAAATAAAGCTAATCAGGGCATTACGCAATATACCTGCATCTCTCCTATTCTGTGCACACATGGAGAACTTGACATATTTAGGGTAACTTGATACGATACATGCTATGGAATCAAATGACTGGTGAATACAAAAAAGCTACACGCGAATATCAACAGCATTGCGGACACTATGCCGTCGAAAATGGTTACCATTTGAAAGTGGAAGGTTTGTTTAACACATCTGCGGTATAAGCACTTGAATTAAATAACATTAGAGCGAGTTGTTTGCTAGGGAGGTCCGACAGTGAAATTAAAAAAAAATCTAAGGTGGACGAAGAAAGAGCATGCGCTAAGACAGAATCTACGGTTTCCAATTTATCTCTTGACAAATGTTTGCGAACAACCAAAGAAATGTAGTGTTTGCTCTTTCTGTATGCGCCACATAAATCACAGACCAAGATAATCATGACCACGGCAGGCGAGATAACCTAAGACAAACTGAGTGCAGACTTGGCGACATTTCATGTTTTTATCCAATAATGGTAAGGATATTCTAACTGACATATAAACAGTGTGTTTAAATTTATTAGTTTTCATTTAATTAATTCAATATACTGTCATAATGATATCGTTATGTATTTAATGCTGGGGAACAATAACCTACTCATGCTGGCTCAGACCGTTATATTTAAATGACATATTTCAAAGGATTTGTATTTCAAAAAGTTTTGTGTTGCATTTGCAAAGTTTGCGTATTTTGAAATAATTTAGGCCCACATTGCACCGACGTTCAATAAACGCAACTGTTTAACAATAGAAAACAAAAACTGTATTAATATATATATTTAAATTATAAAAGTCCCATTGCTCCAGTCTGAGTAGACATTTTATGTAAGATCGGTTTATAAGGGTTTACACTTAATACTTTCTGTTATAGTGACTGACAGCCTGGGTATCAAGACAAACGACAAGCACAACCCAATAACGCTTTGGCATTTCGCCACAGTTAGGTGTCTAGGCAGCTTTTTTTCTGTTCAATTAACAAAAATTAGAGCGAGCTATTTTTTAGACCTTTACGCTGGCTATACAAAATAACTTTTTTCTTTTTACCTCTTATTTCGAAATCTCTATCACGACTCTCGTGGCTAAGAAGAAAGGTCGGAAACCGAGATTTTTCCAAACTCAAGCCCATCTAATCATGTTTATTTTTTTAGTACTTATGATTCCCCTCACATGCATATTTAACATCAGGCTAATTGTGTTTCAGAATTACTACTAAGACGATAAAACGGAAACGCAGTATCGTATAACCTACTATCAGTTCTCTTTGTGCATTTCTTTAAACCGTAACATTTTGTTGACTAACTGTCTTGTATATACGTCATCAAGGGAGCGTGCAAATGTATTATGATTGTATACAGTACTGCAAGGGAGTAGGTTCCCATCACTGCTCAGGAAGATCCCGGAAACTTATTTTAAAAGCCAACATCGTCATGGGAACATTCAACCATTTTTCCATGAATGATGTTCATATTTCATTTGAATGAAACAAGAATAAGGCCTTACACATCTTGTAACATTGTGACTTAGAAAGACGAGGCAAGAGATTAAGTGATATGTCAATTCTCGTGCGTTTGTGTACATTTCGCGAACTCTTCAGTGGTCTAAAATTACGAAAGATGAATCACAAAAACGGGAGATTTCCAGGCGAGATCACGATAATAAATTTCAATATCTCGCTTTGCCTCTTCTTTCGTCGTTTAGAACTTCAAATACATCGAGGTTATAATTTATCTAACATTCTGGTGCTTTGCATCACCCGCCCATTGCATTGCCTTGTACACCAACGAAAGTATTTAAATTTACCATACGAGAAAAAAAAAAGTATTCTGAATGCATTGTACGAATGTGTACGAAATAATGGAAAATAAGCCAAAACGTCAATTATGCTTGGAAAGGGCCATTGTTCGTTAACTATTGCATACAATATTAAGTTACAAAACAGGAAGTTGCATGTTGTCCAAAGACCCAGAGACGTTTTGCACCCGAGTACACTATAACATGTACTGATAAGGTATGGCGTATATTCATTGTGCACTACTTCTGCAAATGTTTACTTCAATAGATACACACGCTTAATTATGTATTATCTGCATTGATAGTAAAATTATTGTTTTATGATTCCAATTGTTAAATATTGATATATTTTATACAAATGAAACAACAACGTTTAAGAATATCTTTCAAACAAACTGTGAGATCAACATGTTTAACCATAACACAGGTGAAAAGAATAATACAAACAGTATGTGAAGGATATCGATGATTTCTTTATATTTACAGTGTAGCTACTCAGTAGAATACGAATTAGCCATATTTTAACAAGAGAGAAACAAGAAACCGTGGAAGCAGATATCGTCTCAGGTATCATCTCTCATACAACCATCTATGTCACAGATATCATTGACTGAATGTACTATTTGCTTATGTCCCACATGAGCTAATAACTAATTCTTCATCACGTATAATATTAAATCGGGAAGGCATTGACTTAGAAGAAGGTGTATATGTGATTTAAACTCGCAATTTTAAATATTCCAAAAATTTTAATAGCGTTCACTAGTGTCATGATGGTAAAGCCGTACCAGTGTCTGATGTATACATTAACGGAACTAAACAGTTACTAGGACAAATAAAACAAAATAATTTAACCGTATGAGCATTGTATTTGCTTGGTCGCTTAATATCGGCAGTGGGTCATGGAAACGCAAGGCGTGTGGACAATATCAAAATTATCGAATCCCTGTATACTTTTAACTGTCTTGATTCCGATCGATCTTAATTTCACAGTGAAGTACAAAATTATCGAGCAATTACACTAGCGTCCATGCATGGCGAAGTTAATGGGTCAGGGTTTTCTTGAATTATTTGGGCTTACTGATTAAAGTAGCCGGTGTAGTAACACTTAGCAGAGGAAACTTGAATCACATCTTCAGCTTATGCTCAGATTTGGATCAAGACAGACAAAGCGGAACATTGCTAACCAATAAAACCGTCTTTTGTCCTAATATCATGGTCACCTGCCATCTTCTTATAAATAATTCTTTGTTAAAGAATCGAATTATCATAGAAGGAGAAATCATACAATAGTCACTTTATTTATATCGAGCGGCACGCTTATTGAAAAGAAATAGTTTGTCAGAGAAATTCGACATATCCGTTGAACAATTATGATAAACAGATACAAATCTGCGTCTGCATTCATAAGGTATACCGATACGAAAAAGCCATTCTTGAAAGCATTGCCTGGTTTATTGGATTAAAGTGATGCCGATATACACGTGAAGTGACAAACGAAGTGGGATGATAAACAAACAAAAAAATTCACGCTAGTTTCTGCATACAGTCTTCCAACTGCATTACAACCATCGTAACCTTCAATTTAGATGGAAGTAGTAAGGAGCCAGGCTGTCGGTAAACAACCATTTACTATAGGCTGCTACATGTATGATCAAAAGATTTTGTCCCTTGTTTCATGTCTGGGTACGAATGTAGTTTACTACAGAATTACTACAGAATCTTAATTTGCAAACCATCTATTATTCGATAGGGTTGAGCATACTAGAGGTAGGGCCTACACACTTTCTAATTTTAGTAATATGTCGTTTAACACCTTTGCGGTGTTAAAACGTGAATGAAATAACATTAGAGCGAGATGATCGCGAGGGAGGGTCGACAGCTTTAGTGAAATTAAAATATCAAGTTCGATAAAGATTAAAAAAGAGCCTGGAAAAAGACAAAGTCGACGGTTTCCAATTCAACTGTTGACAAATGTGGACGATTTATAACATAAAGTTGTCACTCACTAACGACAAAAAAGGACATAAATTTTGATCATTATTTCTGCGTCACTTAAATCACAGACCATACAAATCATGTGACGGCATTGAGATAACCCAATGGAAGTACTGTGCAGAGTTGGAGAAATTACCTTTTTATATAGGAAGGCAAGATTGTGTGACGTGAAATATAAGCAGTGCATTGATATTTGATTTGTTTTCATTTAATTCAACCCATATACAGTCAATAAGAATACTTTTATATATTTAATGTTGGCAAACAATAACATAATCGTATTTGTTCATGCAGGTATATGACATGTTTCAATAAGTATGTCCTTTTAAGTATATTGTGTAATTATTAGTTGCACATGTTTATAAACCATTTATATTTCACCGGCGTTTCAGAAACGCAAATGTTTCACAAAATAAAATGAAATGAAAAAATAAAAATAAAAAAAATTATATATATATGTGTTACAATTGTAGCTATGTCGATATTACTAGCATTGCTCTAGTCTGAGTAGACATCCATGTTAGATCGGTTTACAATTAATGCTGTCTCTGAAAGCAAATGACAGCCTGGAAATTGAAGCCAGAAAAAAACGACTAGCACAAACCAATATTACTTTGGCATTTCACCAGAGTTAACTGTCTAGGCTGTTTGTCTTTCTGTTCAAATACAATGTTAATGCGAGCTTTTCTGGACAGTTTAACCTCGGCTATACCTAATAAAGATTTGAATGACAATAACTTCTCTTATTTCAAAATCTCTTTCACCACTCTCAACTTCAAGATGAAATGCCGAAAACCGAGATTTCTCCAAATTCAAGCCCATCTAATGTTTAAACACTGTTTTTTTTTTAATCTAGACTTTCCGAGTAAACATGATTACCTTAACATGCACGTTTAACTTCAGGCTAATTGTGTTTTAAAATTATCACTCAGAATAAAAGGAAACACAGTATAGTATAACCTATTATACGTTTGCTTTGTACATTTCTTTAAACCATAAATTTGTTTTGATTTATTGTCTTGTGTAAAAGTCATCAAAGGAGCGTGCCAATGCATTTAACCATAGGATAGCATACAGTACAGCTAAGGACTGGGTTCTCCTGTCTGCACGGCAAAGTCACACAAACTTGTTTTGAGAGCCCATATCTTTGTGAGAACATTGCACGGAGTCTTATAATGTTCAGATGTCATACGATTGTATGGCAACATATGATGAACTTCCCAGTAACTTCTTGGCATCTTACCAGGAAGACATGCGGGATCATCCTCATCCTCAAGACATGCGAACATTTGGTATGGGGAATAATCTTTGTTTTACAGGTAGCTTGATTACCCAGTTGATAGCTATGTCCATTTGCAAATTACGGATAACCCGCGTTAACCCATCCGAAATGGATAATGCACGCCACGACTTTATTTAAATTCAGGATGAATCATACAGTAATTTTCTTTATCTTTGACATTAAGCAAAATTAAAATTATCCCTAAAGAGCAAAGCGTGTTTTAAATTTCCAGTTGGGATTTAACATTGAGAAGAAAAAAATGGATTATCGGTTTGTTCCTCAGCAAAAGATACTCATTTGAATTTATAACAGCGGGTTAAGAAATTAGCAACAGCCTGAACTATTTGATTGAAGTTGTTTGTCGGTCTTAAAACAGCCTTCTCGTTAGAGTTAAATACGCCGACACGAGTTTAGTCAGCAAACAATAACAACTCTAACATCAGGGTGTATTCTGCAATGAAATAACAGATGAGTAATTGAGTCTTCTACAAAACACCCTTCACACAAACCAGAATCGTGTAAATTAAACTTAAATAAATAGCTATTGGTTTGAATATGGCCAGTTAAAAGTCTAAACACAAGGATTTCGTCTTGACGACAATAAAGATAAAAATTATAATCAATAATGATGGATGGATTGTGAGAAAAAAATATCTTATTGTGTAACAATTATTTCAATATGTTTGCCATAAGTTAATAACTGTTGACTTAAGAGTACTGATAGCCTCGCTTAAAGACAAAGGAACAGAATGAGTAATAAATGATAAATCCAGAGCATGTTTAACCAGAGTCAGCAACTCATTACTAGCCACACCGATATGAGCCGGAGTACCAGTGTCAGTGTTAAGACAGTATAATATGAAATATTATCGGGTATGTATCTATCCATCCTGAAAAACCTTTAATATGTTGGGGATATTGGAAGTAAAGTGTCATGTGGTTGAGAATTAGATGTGTGCGCTAAACAGGGCATACATTAGAGGTCGCTTTTTCGTGAAAGGAAAATATCATACTACTGTGCTTGATACCCAATCTGATTAAAATCAGATCTCCATTAGCTCCCCGGTATTGTATTGTCACTATGGTAGATCTGAGGCCATCGAATAGCAAACGGTGTCGATTGGCTGACCAATCACAGAGCCGCTTACCAACATTTGAAAATGCCTGTCTGGGAATTCCCCTAGGACTGCCCTGGCGAACGAGCATAACCAACTATCTGTGTTTATCACAGCCTCATGTTATCTGGCTTTTCATTGGACAATTTTAACAGTGACCTTTCTTGAACCTGACGTCATTGAACATCATTTACTATAGGATTACCTCAGTTCTACATAGCGACAATTGCAATACCGGGGAGCTAATATAGATCTGATTTTAATCAGATTGGGGCCATCCAAACAGCAATCTCACCAAAAGTGATCAGACGGATCCGTGTTTACTTGACAAAACAACGACAGTCATAGTAGGCCCTATAAAGACATTTAAGACAGGACTTTGTTCCTTCTGACGTCCGAATTGACTTAGAAACATTAGTATCCCTGGTTAAGTACATATATGAATCGGTTATTTGACATATTTTCACGTGATTGACTAAGATTCATTGGTGGGCATACATTTTGTAGTATATAAACGATGAGACGCATAAGTAAT
>JAUELC010092423.1:0-11921 GCA_031471745.1 Cryptochiton stelleri
AGTCACTCGTCGTGTGTTATCAGCCAGCATGACTAATTATGCAAGCATGCCTAAACATGTGTAACTAGTTAGTGCCACTAAATCTATGGTAGCCCCGGACCAGATAAACAGTTTGGGTAAAATCCAGTAAGGAATGTTTTTACCTCGTTAATAAGACAACTGTCAGTGGTATTCATCCCAGGATTAGTTTGATTATTAGTAACACTATCGTTTGTCATCGTGTAGCCTATACATCAATGACATCGTCAGTACTGAAGACTCATCAATGTTGAACTTTTGTGCTTATGGAATATATTCTGACATTCTGTCTTTTTGTTTTTGTAGCTAATCACACTCGGCACAATCTCTTCAGAAACCCACAAAATCTAAGCTAATCTAGTTGTAGTTTCCATGTGTTGACCAGTAATAATAAATTCGCATTACAGCTTGTGTCAAATCGAAGTCTTCAATACATCAGTCCTCTACTTTGTGGTATATCACATTTAAAGCTTGTTAGCACAACCTCCCCGGTCTATATACAGAAATATGTCTTTATTTTACTAGTCTCTAGTCAGTTATTCATATTAATTATATTTGCTTCTAGTCAGATCAATGTTAAGTTGTCGGGCACTGTGACATAACCCTACTTATATATTTGGTTTGAATGCCCTTACAAAATTTTCAAAATTCTTTATCCTTTTACGAACATCTTCGGTGGGCTCGTCGCTAAGTCGCAGAAAGAACTACGGTTTTGATCGTATTTTTATATAGCTTTGACCTTGACCGCATGACCTTGCGTCGGATTTCACGAGTTTCTGTTTGTAATTTCCACTAAGCCTTGCAATATTATGGCTTTATAATTGGCGTTAAATCTCACATTTTTGGGTCAAACAGGAATCGTTAACAGATCATTCTTCTACTTTTTCGCCATATCAAATTACAATTTCAATTTGATGTTTTTTTTTTATTTTTTATTAAAACGGCATTATGGGATTGGGATAAGAGCCACGGCTTGTTGATCTAGGATCCGTATTATGTGAATGGATTGACAGTCAGTTTCTTGTCTTCAGTATTTGCATTTACATTATCTGGTGATATTTGGGGTAAACACCATCGATATAATAAGGGTGAATAACCTTGTTGGGAAACTAATAAAGCCCCTTCTTCGTATTGTTAGGAAAATCTACTCGATCTCCTTTGTCAGTAGTATAGTTTATCCACTTGACCCTTTTAAATCCCTTCATCTGTCAAGTTCTCAACATGGCCTGTCCAGAAATTCGAAATCATGAGAGCTGATCATAAAAATGTCAAACAATTCCTTCTATTTCTGTTTTCTTTATTAAACATGTTGGTATCTTATTTCTGCAAAAAATCTTAAAACAGAGTATGAAAATCCCAAGAACAGAACTTGGAATCTGTCCAATTGAAATCAGGGTGAAGAATCTAGTTCGTTTTCTCTGACTAAAAAAAAAAAGAACAGAATATGAACCAGGTCTTATAAACCAGGTAAACGGCGAAGAGCTGCCCACGTGTTCCGAGGCTACCGTATATTAAGTCGCACTAACAAGTTACACTTGTAAAAACCTACAAAATCAGTCACGCTGATATCGTAGGACGTG
Organism: Cryptochiton stelleri; assembly: GCA_031471745.1. Taxonomy (NCBI): domain Eukaryota; kingdom Metazoa; phylum Mollusca; class Polyplacophora; order Chitonida; family Mopaliidae; genus Cryptochiton; species Cryptochiton stelleri. Next base: position 1,599 of record JAUELC010092423.1, read on the forward strand.
ATTAGACCTAATAATCAGCCATGGAACAGTAATTTAATTAATTACAACAAAAAAGCTTAGCGGGGTTGTCTTTTTAGATGTTTGTTGTATTACAGGAATGACTGTAGCGCAAGCTTTATGTTCGTCATTAATGGACTTCCGTCTTTTAAAGACCTGATACGTAAATGGGTGTATCGATTTAAGAAAAGATTACAAAAATCTATTAATATGCTGGCCAGAACGTTACAGAATAGTGATGTTAAACTGTACTCTGCACTTGAAATGCGGTGGCAAAGATTGTTGTATACTAACAGGGCGTCTTAAGGGCTCTTAACCTGTTTGAAATGAACACGGTATGCATTTTTGTATCTATTTATTGAACTTTGATTCTGAAATAAAACCATTATTATTTTTTTTAACTTCAAGTTTGTAAACCTCCCTCGGTGATTTGCTAAGTGTCTGTGATTAGCTTCCGCTATTCCCTGACACATTTAATGCATAATATGGCTTCATAATTAGCATAACATATCAAACTTTGCGTCAAACTCAATCAGTTTATATTACGTCATTCTTCTACCTTTTGCCATAATAAATTAGAAGTTTCAAGCTAAATATAAAACACATAGGGTTATAGCAAGGAATTGTTAATCTGAGATTAGTACAAAGTGAATAGATTGTCTTGTCTTCAGTACCTATATCTATCAGGGTTCGATAGGCGTTGCATGTCCAGGCCGTTTAGCTGTCCGTAGATTGAATAAAATGCTAAATTTGGCTCCAAAGTATTCCATAGTTACCATTTTCAAGGGAAAATATAAAATTTTGACGGAAAATATTCAATTTTGAAGGAAAATATTAAATTATAAATAAAAACTATTCCATTTTATGAATTTGGGTTCGTGATAAATCGACTTCTACCAACCCCTAATCGGTATGGTCTCTGTCTGTTACGCGTAAAAATTACTGTCATAACAGTGAGATAATCTAAACGAGGCCTGCATTCTTTAACAACAGCCAAATACGCAGTCCATCAAAATTGTAGCATATGGTAATGGAGGATCGATGTCATACGTTATTTAAGCTGACATTTGTAATCATATTCTGTGATTCCTGACATTTCTGTTTTCTGACATTGATAGCAATTTTCACTATGTCCTGTGGTATTACCACTTTATCACATATTATAAAGGTTTCTAGAGGATGTCATACTTTATGTCAAATTATAATCTTTAACACATCATCCTCTTGATGAGAACCCCAACGGGCTGAAAGCATCTTCATTGCTGGGTCTTCCATTATGACATCTTCCCGGGCTGAGACTGATGTCGCCACAAAGTTTTTAATAACCTTTGCCATGTTTACGTCATAGATCAAACAGAGATCAAAGTGAAATAGCGAAAACGAATATACCAATCAAATGCATGTACCACTTTTCACACAATGTATTGCCTCTGCCGGAACATCATGGTGAACATGCCTTTCTTTTCGAGCAATGTGGGCTATGTGCAGAGGGAAATGGCACCATGACATGGCTTCGACTTTTGTCTTGCCGATATCTCAACATCGACTTTTGTCTTGCCGATATCTCAACATCGACCTTTGTCTTGCCGATATCTCAACATCGACTTTTGTCTTGCCGATATCTCAACAAAGGAGAGTTATCTCCTCCTAGCTTGACCAGAAATATGATGTAAGTGCGACAAAGGAAGGAATACAATTGAGCATTTGGGATCCCTTTTGTGTCGAGAAGATGTTGTGTGGTAAAAAGAACTCCTCCTGAGATATGTTTACACTGCAAGCAACATGTTTATCAGTGATATTTACTTTCATTCAAAAACAAATTATTTATCTTCAGCCATAATAACTATAAGTTTATAACATTATCTGTGGTTACATAAAATCACGTTTAATTTTAATTTGTTGATATAATATCAATAGTACATTTTATCAACATATGTAGCCTCTCTGCTAATGCTTCGTGTATTAATCATCGACATTAAATAAATTGTTTTCTTTTTATTGTGGTTAATGTTGCTCTGGATTCGTTGGTTATCTGTCAACATGTCGTAATTTGTTTGTAAGTTTGGATGAAACATAATAAAAAGCTTTTTCCATGCATACAATGGGTACACCTCTATGATACAATAACATTCTAATTTGACGATGTCACCACCCATTGGGCTGGCAATCCGTCATATAAGTGAAATAACCTTAAGTACGGCGTAAAACCACAATCAAACACACACAATCGGAGATGGCCACATAAGGGAGCATTTCAAGGAAAATCCATTTGGTATTAGGGGCGTGTCAGGGTAAAGTTGTTAACGTGGTATAAACGGACCTCCTTGTTTAATTGGCTGTCTGTGAAATAACTTCATCTGGAGCCAATCAGTGTTTTATGAATATTAATAACTGTAATTTGCATACTCTGTCTTATTGCAGCATGTATTATGTCCTGGGCTTGTCTCGATCTTTTTATTGTTTAATACCAGTAGCGTCGAAGGTGGATTCCTTCACACATTGTTATTATGAACTGTGAACTTACCAGTCTACTGAACCATGCTAGCCGTTAAAAGAGCATTCTTTAGAATTTTGGGGATTCTATTTTTTTTTCTCAAATATAGTGCAGTATCTGCAGCTTGTAAAACAAAAACAAATTTCTCCACTTTCTTCATTTTCACCGATGTTTTGTGGCGTGTCTCCCATGCGCGTGTATCCTCTTAAACTTCAAACCTGAATGAAGCTCTTGGGTTTGAGTAAACATGAATTGTTACCATCGTGTATAAATACTAGCTATCGCTATATTATTCAAATTATTTTTTTGTTATTGACCCTTAGCCAGGCGATCATATCTTTATATAGACAATCACAGGGTGAGCTCTGCTAAACAAATCAACAATCTAAGGATATGACAGAGCCATACATCAAAATCATGGCTCATGTTACATCTCACACTTTGTGTCAAAATTAAAACGCCAACCCATTCTTTGGCTAATTTTCCGTCATATCAAATTTCAAGCTTGATCTCTAACAAATTAAAAACGCATTGTGGTGTTCCAGCAACCGTTAGTTGATATGGGATCAGTATTATTCCAAGACATAAATAAACCAGACGAGGACTACATCGTTAAACACCAACCAAAGAAACAGTACATCACAATAATAGTATCAGATAACAGAGGATGCCACATTTCATGCTAACCCGAATATTTTAATCCTCCATCCGGGAACGATTTTTTTTTTTTGTTTTTTAAAAAGTGACCATTAGCAGTATTTGCGCTTTTTCAGATATTACTCTCTTAGTAAGAAGAGATTCTAGATCAGAAATATGTGCAGGCTCTCCATGATTGCTGACGTTTACGCTTCCAAGCATTAACAAGAATTTACAATATTCTCTACGGCATTACCTCTTTACCATCGTCTTATATTTATTGTCCATTATCATATTAAGGTTTCTGGAGGATGTCATACTTTATGTCAAATCATAGTCTTTTACATTTCCTCCCGATGTACCGCAATATCACATTTATTGCTGGGCATTTTTCTGATAAAAAGTCAAATTTAACTGGAGGGTTTCATTCTGAGAATGTCAAGATTACTTTATCGTTCTCACCGCTTAACAAGACATATAGAAACTGTCGTTTGCAGTTCACGTTCAAAGCACTCCAAATATCCCCCGTGATAGCAATCTTTTCATCCCATATACACTATTTGCGGCTTTTAAATCGGTGGTTATTAGAAAAAAATCATTACGCATTTAACACCCTATTTTTGTCATTTGATGCATTATAGATTTCCTAAATTTTTGTGATAGGTACTTTTTCCGTTAAGGACAGATTTTGATGCCATTTCTTATAATCTCGTTGACGAGGATATGATTATAACAGAAAAGGTATTATGGTAGGGATGCGGAACTGACTACCGCACCATGGACAGATTGTGGCAAGCTTATTTGATATTACCATTCAGTTAACATCGGATACCAGTTCTTCTGATGTTCTTTCAAAATTGAATATAAACTTTCTCGATCCTTTGTGACTCTATAGAAATACATATCTATGCTGTTATATTCGGCTAACATTTTGTGCTTCACCTAAACCTTAATAGCACTAAAAATAAATTTTAGCTCATACTATTTCCGCTTAAGTCTGCATGCATCGTTTGGACGAATCAGAACAAATTTCTTAATTTGAAACCAACCACAGCACTTGAACATAAAATATGTTTCACAAATAAACTCAATCTCAACAGAATATTTAAAAAAAAACAAAATAATACGTATTTCGCCATTTGCACAGCTTAAGAAATTATCGTTTATATCAGATATCATGGCAGTTTTGTTATTGAACGATGCGCCTTCATGACACTTTTTAAGGTTTCTAATATTAACAGTTCGCGTCTAAGAAATCTTCTTGGACATCTGTAAAAAGATTGTTGTCGTATTCTGTCATCTTTAGATCCCGGGAAACTCATTAGATGGAATTTATTGAGGATTCTTGTTCCATCAGACTTTTGGTTCCTTTGAACTTTATTGAAATAATTAGCCTATCACAAAAGCAGAAGATAAAAATCTCGAGTCGCTCCGTTTCATTGTTCACGGTAAATACAAAAACGAACTGTAATACATGATTTTAGTAATAATTGACAAATTTTACTTTTTGACGTATTGTAGCCAATCATAATGAGGAACAATAAAAAAAAGTATTGACCTGACAGTCTATTTGTTAGATTCTTTGATTAAAATTCTGGCAGGAAAATACAACACCCTCGTGAATATGTTAGATGACACACTTTTATGCTTTGTCAAAAATCATTTTTTGACTCATCATTGCTATAACGCCTCAAGGACCTTCTCTATCAACAGGAATAAAACCCTCCCCATGTGTGAGTACTGTACAGTCCTAGAACCTCATTGGATCTCTGTTGTAAGAAAAATGTTTGACGTCTGACCTCAGAGAATTAGTCCTTTCCATCAGAATTATAAAACCTCTTGACATTGCCATCACAATTTGTTTTCAGTTTCTTCTTTCACCGATGAAACACAAAAAAAATATGTTCGTGTCATTCATCCCCAATATCTTGTCATTTTAATTTCCCTGTAAATGCAGAATGATGCTGTTGTGAAGAGATTGCATTAACAATTATATTGTATTGTGTATTTTCCTAATATAATTATATAAATTGCCTTTCCAAGATCAAAGGTTAGGAGGTTCTGGAGTACCAAAACTCTCCATTCTAAAAGAGGACTGTGTATTTCAATACCATTCTGTTAAATCCAAGTAAACCTCACAGGGTGAAGGTCATATATCTGAAAGTGTTTTGAAGTTGTACATGCTGAACAAAGAGGGTTTAATTAAATATATATAAAATGAATAATTTAATTATGAAAAATAGAACTAAAAATGAACAAGACAGGTAGTTACTTCTTAATGATCTTTAATAATGTTACACTCTATTGTCCCATAAAGTCAATATCTTTAATAATTTTTAATTTAAACTATGTCAACCAAACCTTCTGTTTTCACAATTTTCTGCCCCAATTGTGGATAATTATCTAGATTAGAAAGGTTGTCATTTGTTTAAAAATAACTATTTTTTTTTATAAATATACACAAAGACGAATTTGCTTGCCTTCTTTGATTATCGAACCCGAGACCTTTCTCTAACAATACTCTACTGGCTGCTACAGAGGCTCACGATAGAATGCGACCCGAATTATGTCCAAAGTAGAATTTGCCAATCTACAATAAACAGCTCTGATGTTTTTGGTGTTGGGATATCCCTTGGTAAATCACGATATCGGTATGAATAGTGTAAACACTACAGATTGAATTTAATGTGTCACACCCAGTTTTTGATTTGGTACAGATTTTAACGTTGCTGTGTAGTAGCTGGGTTCTAAACTACAATCTATTTTAATCTGAGCTTATTTGTGTCTTCTTTGTGTTGTTTAAGTGCAACCGATTTAATTGATTCATGGTACATAGGTGACGAAATAAATGACAGCCATTTCAGCTTGTTGTTTTAAACTCAGTGACATAAACATGAAAAAGGATGAGCTTTTCTAGCTAGGGATTCCTAAAGGTTGTGAAGTTTTATTGGGTCCTGAGCTTAATTTACATCAAAATGCTTGTTTTCTTCAGAATGATCAACATAATTGATCAATAGAAATGATGCTAAAAATGAAAAGCTCAACCATCTCCCGTCAATATTTAAACCTTGACATTTACACTTCCAATGTACCGAGACCAGCTAAATTTGGAGTTATTCTGGTAATTTGTCTTGTTTCCATAGCTTTGATGTTTAACGTCAATAACTTCCGAAAATAATTACTTGACAACGATCTCTGGAGGAAGATTAAAAGTTGTAACCAATATATGAAGAAGTCGTCATCCATACGGTAGTTTGTATTGTTAATCCTAACTTCTACATGCCACTCAAACAAGCTTTGATATTTGTGTTACTGGAGCAGCCTAGAATATCGATGTTAAATCCCAATACCACCGTGCTTAGTTCAAATACTACAGGTGAAACTGAGTATGCAATGCATACATTTTGTACAATGGTGAACTTTGTCAAAATATATCAACCTGAAGAATATTTGATAAACCGTATTTAATATGATAATGCCATCTGGCTTAGGGCAGCAATTTTGCGGTCACAGTCATGCTGTCTTTACTTAATACTGGAGAAACATTATTTTTCCAACAGAGCAAAACACTTCACATTTATTGGTTGTGTTAGTTTGACTATTTACTGTTGGAGTGCGCCGCCGTCAGACCTCTCAATGGGAGAACAGTCATAACAATTCTCCATAACTTCTAAATGTAGGAGAGTGGTTGATCAATCGTCACTATTTTACTCATCGAGATCCTCAGAGTCATATCAGTGAAATACCCTTCACCACGGAATTAAAAACCAATTAATCAAACATTAAAGTATATGATAATAAGTAGAAATATTTGCGAAAAATGTGACGACCATACGTCATTCTTACAAACAGGCCTAATAGACACTTAATAGACAGTCTAGAAGAGGAAGCAGACTAATTTATAAGGGTCAGAGAAGATTTTGTTTTACGCGCTCGCTCCATCTTCAGGGATTATTCAACACAGGGAAATGTTCACCAATTTTTTTTGGGCAATTCTTCCATGCTACTATAACCATTTAACTTCACAACAAATTAACTCTATCCCGTTTGAGTAAACATGAATTATTAACATCGTATATAAATACTACCTATTGCTATATTATTCAAATTCCAATGTTTTACAGACCTTAAGTCAGGGGATCATATTTTTTATATAAGCTGTGAGAGGATGAGCTTTGCTACAAACAAATCTACATTCTAAGGATATGATAGAACCATACATCAACATCATGGCTCACGTTACATCTCACACTTTGTGTCAAAATTAAACCACCATCCCATTATTTATCTAATTTTCCGTCATATCAAATTTCAAGATTGACACTTTACAAATTAAGAACGCATTGTGATGTTCCAGCAACGGTTAGTTGATATGGGATCAGCATTAACTTGCCTTTTTACATTTCCGTGGTATTTTTTCTTTAAATTTTTTTTTCTCATATATCACGATCTAGAAATAGTTGCTGTTCTTTTGCCATGTTATTACAATCACATATTTGTGAAATCGCAGCAGTTACACGTTTTTGTTGCATGCTTTCATTATGCTGGAATTGTATGTTTTTGGCAAAAAATCGGGCAAAATCAATTGTCGACACATATATGCCATTGAGAAAAATTAAGGCAAAACGCTAAATTTAAGTCGCTTTCGGGCAATTCACCGCTTTGCACCTCCAAACTGAATGAGGCTCGTGCACAGAATCCATTACGCGTAAAGTTTAAAATTAATTGTAATGTTTGTTTTAGTTGAATGTAGACATTTAAAATGTTGAATTAAGTTTCCAAATTGGGCTAGTAGGTTTTTTTTCTCTAAACAAAACAACTGCGTAATATATACAAACTTTTATATTAATAACTTAATAGGCATATATAAATAAGCATCTCGGGTGATTCTCCATTATATTATGGGGTTTTCATATTTTGTCAATGTGAAAAATCCTCGACCCCTAGGAGTCATACGTTTCTGTTTGTAATTTCTGCTCTTCCCTGCGAAACTATGGCTTCGTAATTCGTATTATATCTCACAAGCTGCATCAAATTGGTAACGGTACTAAATCGTTTTTCCTCTTTTTTTGCTATACAAATTAAAAGCTTTTTAACTAAAAGCACAGTGTGGCGTTACGTGGGCAGTTTATTGATCTAGAATCAATTATATTCTAATGGATATGGTGTCTTGTCTTGGGAATCTACGTGTTCTCCCCCTGTTAGGAGTACACACCACCGTCATAAGAGATAGATAGATCAGTCGAGGACAACATCGTTAAACACCACCCAAGGAAACGATTCATCACAATAATAGTATAAGATAACAGAGGATGCTACATTTTATGCTAACCCGAAGATTTTGATCCTCCCTCCGGGAATGATTTGTTTGTGTCTTTTAGAAAGTGATCATTAACAGTATTTTCGTTGTTTGGGGATATCATTGTCTTAATTAGAACAGATTCCAGATCAGAAAATTGTACAGACTGATACCCATACGGAACTCTCCATGATTTCTGACGTTTACGCTTCCACACATTAACAAGAATTTTCAATATTCTCTACGGCAATACCTCCTTTATTATCTTCTTGATATTGTACATTAGAATATTGAGATCTCGGTAGGATGTCATATTTTATGTCAAATTATTGTCTTTAATCCACCATCCCTCGATGTGCTGCATATCACATTTACTGCTTGACATTGTTCTGATCAAAAGTAAAATTCTACTGGAGGGTTTCATTCTGAGGTTTTCGAGATTACTTTACTGTTGTCACAGCTTAATATGACATATCCAAGTTTTCCCCTCTTCAGTTCACATTCAAAGCATTCATAATGTCTCCCGTGATAGAAATTTTCTTTTCAACCAAGACACACTATTAACGGGTTTTGCATTTCTTTATTTTTTATTTTTTATTTGAAAACATTATTCACGATTGTTAAAACCGTTTTTCGTTTTTTAATCTTTTATTGCATTATGGATTTTTAAGGACATATTTTGGTGCTATTTCTTTATCATCACGTTGACAGTGATGTGATTTTAAAAGGACAGCGGTGCCAATATAGACGCGGAACATACGGGACGTACGCAACAATGTTAACACAGTATAAATGTATTTAGACGTACTTCAGTCATCTGATGTTGTTTTAAAACATTAATAGAAACTTTCTTGATTTTTTTTTGTGGCTGTAAAGAGATACATATCGATGCTGTCTTATTTAGTAGACATTTTGCGCTTCACATATACCATTGAACAATCGAAATAGCTATATCTTCTATTATCTCCGTTGAGCTCTCGCTATTTAAAGTGTATTCGCTGTTTGGATAACGAATAAGAACAAATCTCCTCTCACTTGAAACCTACAGCAGCAATAGATAATAAAATATATTTCACAAATGAACTCAATCTCAAGAATAATATAAAAATAAAAAATAGGATTATACATATTTCGTCCTATGCACACGGTGTCTGTCATGATAAAGTATCCTTTATATCAGATATCATAACGATTCTGTTATGGAACGACGCGCCTTAATGGCATGTTTTTAGGTTTATAGTATTAACAGTTGGCATCTAGGAAATCTTATTAGACATCTGTAAAGAGATTGTTGTCGTATTCTGCCATCTTTAATGTCCCGGCAAACTCTTTAGATCAATATCGTCTACTTCTTATTGTGGATTTATTTTTGATTATGTCATGAATCGGAGTTTCGTTTTCTTTGAACTTTATTGACATAATTTGCCTATCACAAGGACAGAAGATATAAATCTCGAGTCGCTCCGTTTAAACGTTCACGGTAAATACAAAAACGAACTCAAAAATATAAGATTTTACTGATGATTAAAAAATATTATCTTTGACCTATCGTCACCAATCATAATAAGGAAGAGTAAATAAGTATTGACAGGACAGTCTGTTTGTTAGATTATTTGATTAAAATCCTGGCAGGAAAATACAACACCCACATGAATATGTTAGAGAACAAACTTTTACGTTTTGTCAACAATCACTGTTATAAAACTCCAAGGACCATCTTTGTCCACAAAAATACAACCCTACACATGTATATCAAAGAGAAGTACGACGTCTTATCTTAAAGGATTTGTCTTTTCCATCCTAATTACAAAGCCTATTGACATTTCCATCACAATTTGTTTTCAGTGTTTCTTTTATCGATGAAGCAGAAGTTTTCTTTTCATGTCATTCATCCACA
>JAUELC010092534.1:0-11915 GCA_031471745.1 Cryptochiton stelleri
CATACCTCAGTGAGTCCTTCTTTCAGTGGCATTTGGAAGCAAGGATAGAAACAAGACTGAAATTACAACTTCTGGATTTATTCGCGATTTAGCAGCAGTGAGTCATTCCTTTGTCAAAACCAGCACTGGGTGGATAACAACTTACCTACCACAGAAAATATCATCGATACGGGTACCGTCAGACTGGGGTTGTCTTTATTGGATATCTGGTTGCATTCCAAGAGATTTTAGCTTATCTTACATTCCATTGAATGCCGTGATTTTACACAATGCGACTTTAAATGTGCTTCTAGTAATCGACAAGCATTGCTGTACATATAGATTTGTTTAATTGTTTTAATATTAGCTTGTAACCAATTTAATTTTTTTTCTATACAAGATTGAGATTAACAGCATGCTAATGTACACTGGTGCCCAGCAAACAGCTCACCAACTACTTTGAATACCAAAACAAGATTACAAAATTTCTTGTACATTGACTGGTGCTTAACGCAATAATTACGAGTGTATCCCGTAGATGACGGCGGTGTAGTCCAACAGTAAATAGCCACACTAACACAACCATAACATGTCAAGTGTTGTGCTCTGTTGGAAAAACAATGTTCATCCAATGTTAAATAAAGGCAGCATGACTTTTTTCGTTATGACAAATAATTTTGTTTTGAATTTTGCAAACGTTTTGTGCATACTCAAGGATGACCTGCAAAAACTACAACAGCGCCTACATGGCAGTATTAATGCCGATATAAACAGCACGGCCACGTTATAACCCATTACGGATTACAGAATGCTGCTTGAGGAGCGTTAAAGTAATGTCTGTCCCTGATAAATTAACCATAGCGGCTTCGTGATAGCACAACAATATATAAATAAATCATGGTTTTGGTGGTCTGAGACGAGATTCACCGAGACTTTTGAAGCTAAAAGTACACCACTGAATCAATATGCTAGACATAAAATAGGAATACGAAGTCAGCTAGTCTCAATGTGAGGCACGATGAAATGTGGTTTCAGGCCACAAACTCGTGTGTTTTGGCTTTAATGGAAGTTAATCCTCAACGTAGAGCGTATCATAAGAACTGTGATTGGCTGTAGAAGTAAGAACGGGTACCGACGATACTCCACTTTACTGTACACAACTGTGTTGGTCCGATAATGGCTATTCTTAACTAACAATATCCTAAATAATACAGATAAGGCAGTTACAAGATTGACTCAAAACAAGCATCGAGTTTCAAGCGTTTAAAATATTGATTTGATTATAAAATTCATCTCATGAAAGAAGCTAAATTCATCTCGATTTCCGCCACATAAAGTCAAACGAAGTTGCCATATAAGTGAACTCTCTTAGTATGAAGTTATATTTCCAAAACTTTCATATCAAATGAATAAATTATTGTTTATTGTAATCTGAATTCTTTCTTATAAAAGAAGAAAAAGTATGATTGTTGTTCTATTATTGATTTATAGTAAATTGTCTATTAATTTATCGTTCGTCATTTTACATTGACTATCGTTAACTATAATATTGTACACATGTACATGATTGCCATTTCATATTTTAAATATTATACCTCAAAAATGACTTGAATTGCATAATTTTATGCTAATATTTTTGTTACTATAATATAAAATATTGTTATTTATTTATTTATTTATATAACGAATCAAATACTTGTAATTTATGATGTCTCAGTGATGACCAAAGGGAAGAACAAATATGTTTTTTTTACTGTGTGTCCCTCTTTAAATAAAGTTATTATTATTATATTAAGCAGCAGCCAAAGAATTAAGGTGCAGTGCTTATACTATGTATGCTGATTAGTCGTGTGATTTTTTATCATTAGAAACATTTCAAAGATCTACTTACAAGTGCTTATACTAGTTTGGTATATCTCGTGATCTCGCAGGCTATAGTAACATGTTCAACAGAAATGTCTTACTGAACATATGTTTCCTAGCTTGAACTTCCAGATTGACTGCATAAATACGTAGAATGGCCATCGACTAGTTAAGACGTGTGTGAGTCGCCATAGAATTGTCCGATCCGGCGTTGTTTCTGAAGTGCTTTTTTTTTTAAAGTGCTCATAAATTAGCAATAACGTCTTTGTAAAAACGATTTAAAAAAAGGGACTTTTGTTGCGATTTTAATCGTTATGTAGCGTATTATTGTAAATTTGATGGATCGGTACCAGATGCACAGCATGTATGGCATGAAAAACCGACCATACAGTTGTATGCTTTGTGTCACTCTAACGAGACAGTGACAGATTTCAACACATTTAGGTCACCATTTCTGGAACTACGGTCTATCTTCTCACACACACAGCTTTAAATTGTCTTCCCCTTTAATTCACTTGTGAACCGAACCCTCAATCTCCAGCAGAAAAGGAGTGAAGAAAATAAAGCACGATAAACCCGTCTTTATGATAACTGACACGCCCATAAGGCACGTAGGGGATGTGCCCGGTAAAAGCTATGACTTGTAATAGGAAAACGCCTGATATGCTAGCTCTTAAGACGCTTTCACTTCGCTTTTGATTATGATAAATGTCACGCACTGTTTAAGAACCTTACTCGTGTCTGCAGCAATGAAAACGCTGATGCCGATTTTCTCATCAATAAACATGAAATTCAAAAGGAGAAAAAAAAACAAAATGGTGATAGTAAAGTCGTTTAATTTACCAAAATTCTAATAAAATAACTAAGATGAACACATATCAATTTGATAATATGTTTTGTTAATCTTCTTTAATAAACTTTATTTTGCAATCATAAATTTCGATGGGATCTAACGTGTGTACCTAGTACCCTTTCTGGCTTAGTACTATATCTACTTGACTATGTCTTTGCGGCTTGTTTACTTAACCGGATATCGGCTAACTCTATGTTGATTGAGCAATTATGATCTTTCACTTTTCTCAATGAAGCCTCAGAAAGACTTCAACAAGCTACAGACCAATATTAATAAAGCCGTGAACTCCTGGAGCCATGCTAGAATCCATGCGAAAGACTTCAGGAATGAACAGGATGTTGCCTTGAGAAGCGTGTTGAAGTCATACCTACCCCTGATAAATTGACCAAAGTGGTTGAGTGATGGACATAAATATATCAACAAAGGATTGTTCTGTTGGTGTGAGAAGATTCGATGAGAACACTGATGCCACATAGACATTGCTAAATCAATAACTCCCACACAATATACTTACACATTTCTGCTAATCTTACTGCACGAAGATACGGCGTTATATGGGCTGGGACTTCCCATGATATCATTTGGCCAGAATTGTCCATAAAATTAACTAATCCTTTCAAAACACGTTGTAGGCTTCTTGAATGTAAACAATTTTTACCGCATAAGTTTTTGTCTCATGATTCCATTAATTAGTTCCATTTTCATAATTTAATACTTCATAGAATACGCTCTATGCTCTTGTTGTTTCATATATAGAACAATCCTGTTCGTCTTTTCCCCGCCAGTATCTGTTTAGAATTTATTCCCGCCAGTATCTCTGGCTTATAATCCGGCAAGTATCTCTGTTTAGCTTTTATCCTCGATTGTATCTCTGTGTGACATTTATCCTCGCCAGTATCTCCCACCATCATCTCTGTTTGGCTCTTATTCCCGCAAGTATCTCTGTTGGGTTTTTAATCCCGCCAATATATGGTTGAGTTTTATCCCTGATTGTATATCTGTTTGCCTTTTATCCCCACTTGTATCTCTGTTTGACTTTCATCCCAGTCTGTATCTCTTTTTTGGCTTATATCTCTGCCATTATCTCTCTTTGACTTTTAACCAGGCCAATATCTCTGTTTGGCTTTTATACTCCCCTGTATCTATGTTTGGCTTTTATCCTCGTCGGAATCTCTGTCTGGCTTTTATCCAAGTCTGTATCTCTGTTCGGCTTTTATCTGCGCTTGTATCTCTGTTTGACTTTTATCCCTGCCTGTATCTCTGTTTGACGTTTATCCCAACGTCTATCTCTGTTCGACGTTAATCCCCGCCCGTATACCTGTTTTAAGTTTTATCCCCGCTCGATCACTGTTTGATTTTAATCCCCGCCAGTATCTTAGTTTGACTTTTATCCCCTTGTATCACTGTTTGGCCTTTATCCCTGCTTGTATCTCAGTTTGACTTGTATCCCTGCCTGTATAACTGTTTGACGTTTTATCTCAACATCTATCTCTGTTTGACGTTTATCCCAACCTCTATCTCTGTTTGACGTTTATCCCAACCTCTCTGTTTGACGTTTATCCCCTCCTGTATGCCTGTTTTTGCTTTTATCCCCGCTTACATCTTTGTTTTTTTTTTTATTCCAACCACTTTCTCTGTTAAACTTTTATCCCCGCCTGTATTTCTGTTTGGCTTTTATCCCCGCTTGTATCTCTGTTTGGCGTGTATCCCCGCCGAAGGGTAAGCAGTATATGCCTGCCACCTATGCCACTCAACCATCCGACCTTCCAAAATAACGATATACTTTTTTTGTATGTTTTAATGAATGCTACAAGTTTGTGATTGCGGTAACAAGTGAAAGAGAGATAGACACGAACTAATACAGAATATGAGTATGGCAAAATAGAGAATCTAACGTTAAGCATATCCCAAGTTCTCCGATTCAGAATTATTCTTAGTTGGGGATATATGCCCTATGAAAGACTTATCAGTGGAAATACCAGTTTGAAAAACGTTTTAAACTTTTTTATTCCAGTATTGCCCATATCGTATTTATATTAAAGCATTTACAAATCTACAAAATTTGTATTAATCGCGATACACATTGTGATTACCAACACAGTGGAATACATTGAACTTTTCTAAAAAAAACAGTGTAATGAAAACTTGACATAATTGACAGTGGCTAGGTTTCCAACAGTAGACTTCATAGTTGTGTATTAACATGTGCGTGGTGGGTTTCTGGCTTTGGTTATTTGACATTTAAATAGCGACATAGAAGTTTGTTAAAAAGGTTGTATATGTTCGAGTAACCGACACATTTTATTGTCTATGATATCAAGTAAAAAATAGAAACAAACCCTTTCCTGTTACAAAATGAAAATCCCACATTAAAGTCATTTAAGTATTGATCTGATAAAGGGCTCACAATTATAATCACGTAGTGTTGACGACTGTTTACTCAGATCAACCATGATTACGTTTTTGCTACACCTATGCTATTATGATTTGTCAGAATTTCGTTAATATAGCGCTATGTATGAATCTCATTTTTTCATACCTTTTTAATGACCGATTAATTGATGGATTGATTGATTTGTGCTTAACGCCGATGTCAAAGGTAGTTCGCTGATATGACGGCGGTGAAATCCAACAGCAAATAGCCACATTAACACAAACATAAAAGGTGAAGTGTTTTGCTCTGTAGGAAAAATAATGTTCCCAGAGTGATAAGTTAAGACAGCATGAATACGCTCCAATCAATCTACCTCTTGCCAAAGGGCAATTAGGTTACTAAGCTTATGTAGTCAGTTAAACTGTTTATGGAGGACAAAGCATTACGCACGTAATTTAATACGAGTTAATGTTAAGACCTGTATTTGCGTATTTAAATTAAAACGAAAGCGTATATTTATCAGTATAGTGGAATGTGCACATCATTGAATCAAGAATAATTCTTGTCTTGATACGTGTATATTTTAACTAATCTATGGCATGTTAATCTAGTTTCAATCATAACTAACAATAAACTTCGATAATAACAGGTTAGAGACATGTCGTTAAGAATCCTGGAATGAACCCAAACAGAACGTGATGTAATCAAAGCAATTAACCGTTCTCATTTGTTATCTGTTTAATAATTCTTTGGATGAACCCTGTTAACTAGAGTCAAATAAATCCAATAACCTAGCCGACTCAAATGCCGTGACGGAGATTAGAAAGATTAATAGTTAAGGACGTGAAGAGACAATTTAAATAACCCATCGACCATTATTCGAAACCGCAGACAATCTTTACTAAGGTTAGTGGAGGCGAATACATTATCCTACGAGTAGTATGGTATAGATTGCACTTCAATGCGGCACCAGTGATTAATGGTCCAGGTTTGCCTCAAGTTACTTCACGATCCCCCTGAGGCACCTCCAAAATTAACCCTCTATTCCAGAGAAAGATACTCGACTGGCTTCATTGCAGAACACAATAAAATGGACGAATATATTTCTGTTTCTAACGGTCAATATCGGCTACCATCAAATTAAGTTTCACTCAGGAAATAAGGTCCACTTTGAGACTCAGATGATCTCAAATTGTGTTGTGTCTCTGAAGGACAGCATAGACTAGTATTAAAAAAAATCAACAAGCTGACCAAAAAAAAAAAAAAATGCGGGCAAAATTATGAAGCAACAAACTTGAGGCAAACTTGTCACCTTCGTCTGTTCTGGGAGGCTCTAGCAAAACTTCGAGCAGTGTGTGTAAACGTTGCTACGCTTTGGTGTAATATCTAATACGCGTCGCCTATCAACGTAAACACAGGTAAAGATGTAAGCTACTTACAAGCCAACCTTACTATAGTATGCTTAATGTTAAAATGCGTCGTTCTGTAAGTTTGTTTTGTGAATGTGTTGTATGTCTGGTTGTGAACGGCATTTCAGTGTGAAATGGGCTGCGAAATCTGTATAGTGTTAGTAACGGTGTTCAGCAAGATATCAAATTGTCCACCGCCGTTCTATACGCCCGATGAAAATCGGTCGTTTTATGGTATGACCAGCGTCCGTGCGTCTGTCCGGATCGCCCCATTCTATTTCCGAAGCAGAACTTGAAAACTATAAGGTCATCTTTATGAAACTTAGAACACACATTCACGATCATATATTCACCAATATTTTTTTGGTATTTCCATGGATACAAATTTGGACTAGTCATAGTCAAAAGTAAATTTCTTTTCTGGAACAGAACTATTAGGCCTATATTGCCGGTATCGTTGCTGTACCTCATATGTCCATCCTCACAAGTATACGATTACATATTTGCGTTAAATTTGCCAAAGCTAACTATATAGTCTGTAAAGCGGATAAAACTTATGTAACTGTATACCATGAGACGATATAAAGACGTTCAACCTACAAGTGTGACACTTAATGGTACAACATGTTTGTACCTACAAATGCATTGGCCACATTATTACATGCTTTTTGTCCAATAATGTTGATATTGAGGTCAAAAGTGAAGTCTGGTTATAGCAGCCATGTTTTAAATGGTCTTGTACAATCAAGCATGCAGTTTAAAGTCACATTTGTATTTATAGACGCAGTTGTAGCGCCAGTGCCATGTTTGGTATGAATAGAGTATCGCCACTTAGGGAAGGTTTACAAAAAGCATGGTATTCATTCAAGATAAGATTACTGATGAAACTACTGTCCTATATACTATTCGTAATTCTGATATCGAAGTGTTTCCTCCAACCTTAGCCAAATGGCAAAAACTATTTTTTGTGCAAGGTGTAAACATTATCTTTGTTCACAATAGCTTTTAAACAGTTTTCATGGATGGTCTTGTCTGAAATTAAAAAAAAAAATTTTTTTTTTTTACTTTTTCAGTACAATAAACTTACAAAGATCTTAAATGTCGGGACAGTTGGTCATTTTTGTTGTGTTTGTTTGCTATTATTTTCGGATAATGCAAATAAACATTCTAATTACCAGGCTACTCTTATTATCGATAAAAAAAGCTGGTGATGATATAACTGTTGTAACAAAGGAGACACAACTGTAGTTTTAGCCAAGTTTGAACCAAGACTGCCAAAGTCTCACTTAAGGAATCTAGCATAGACGTCATGCAGCTATCATGTGGTCAGCTTGTTGTTCATATACATGTATGCCCTTCTGTCGTAATGCTTTATGTGCGCCATTTTATTATTTAGAGCAATCGAGAGGCCCACTCAACCAACCGTATAAGTCATCCCTATTGCTTATTTTCAGTGAAGGAGATCAAATGATTTGTCCACGGTATACTATCGATCTGGTCGTTATGGTGGGTATCGGTTTCCATACATTACTAATAGACGCGATACGTTAGGTATGGAGTTACATGTAGACCACATATGTTGTAACTGGCCAAATTAACTTGTTCAGAAATACATAAAATATTCAAGCGACTGATTTCCCAGTACACTGCCCCGGAACACGGCAGCGATCTCATGCGATTGGCAGTATTTAGTTAATTACAAAACGACCTTTGAATATAAATATGCTAGTAAAGGTACTTCGTCGAGTTACTGCTTGTTTAGCATTTATCATGCTATTCTCTTCCCCTTTAAATACCATCTAAGTCTTTAACATATCAATATGTCACTCGCGTCGATATGTTAGGCATAACATTTTAGAAAATGATCGGTAACTCCTGACCGATGGAATAGTTACCTCACAAAGTTAAGCAAAAATGAACGGGGCTAAAACCAATCTACACAAATAAAGGTCGAATACATACGTTAAGTCGCTCCAAAGTTGACAACGCTTATACCATCTCTGAAATGGGATAGAATACTTTTCGAAAAATAAGAAATTCTCTTATTTTTATCTACACAAAGGAAGACTTGGATCTTTCGCATTATTATATCTTTTATATTCATGAACACCTGTCCTGTCGTGTCAATTTTATGACTTTAATATTCTGTCTGTCTCTCAGTTTCCGAGGATATTTTTCACAAACTCAACTACACATGTTGTAGTTTGTTCCACTTACCAAGGAATAAAGTATCGCGTCTTTCTTAAAATAATATTTTTTGTGGTTGTTGCTGTCGTTTAATGTTATTGGCGTGTGCCATTCCAGCATAGAAATGATTTTACTCCACAACAGTAGATTACATATTAAGAACAGAGTCGAAAAATGCTTCATTTAATGCCTATGTTTTGTAGAAATTTACTTCAATATAAGCGAAATGAAACCAGCTGTTCCCTTTACAAAATATTTTACTTGAGACCTGTCCAAATATATTAACCTGTCTTCAAGATCTGGTCTCAAGTGGAATTCCGCATCTGGAGATTAAATTGAAATTATAGCAAAACAGACCGCGTGGACACTTTTTCGCTTCTCTTGAGACGAGTAGTATTTTGGGTCAGTCATTGGGTCATATTGGATATTGAGTATTCGGCAGTGTTCATGTCGCGTCCTCTCTCACCAACGAAACAATCGTTCACTGGCTACAGACAGTATTGTAGCCGCTTCTCAATCCCATTCAAATTGATTCACTCTGGTTATACTTTGTTTGTAATGACTAGACCCTTTGAATGAGTAAGTGAACTCTAAAACGAGGCCGCTGACCTTTGACCTGATCAATCGACCTGTGGCGCCATCTTAACTCTTCAAGTGACTTGATTCTCCGGTTGTAATTGATCCATTCGACCTAATGTTATGATAAACAGTTCTATTTTAATTACCTATTATCTCTGCTGTTACTTACCTGATGCCATATAGCATAGTTTATCTCCATGCATGGGATGCAAATTTTGCCTCTAGCGCCAAATATGGCGCAAATGACCTTAAAATGACTATTTAATACACAAAAGCCGTAAATGGAAGGGGACGGAAGTTAGCGGAGAACGGCGATTTGATGCAAGAATGTTTTTAATCCCCGCAACCGTGGCTCACTTCGCGTAGCTTCGGTTTAACAACGAAGATGTCCGAATCTGAGCTTATGTTTCTACGCACCATTTCCGCCTGATTTCTGCCTGTTTTTCGAGATTCGCAGTTATATAGAGTCAGCTTGGAAGAAACAAGATGGCGGAAACATACTTAAGAGTTGCAACTTCGCCGAAGATTCACGAATGATGTTTAGAAAGTCCCGAACGTCTTTGCAACGAAAGGTACCTTAACGAGTTCATGTGTTCATTAATATTGATTTACCAGGAGTAATGGAATCATTCTTTCGATTTGGAGTGAGTCAAACTTAGGCCTAAGGTAAAATCTAATAGAGATGTTAGAACGTAATTAAAACGTTAATCAGTAGAAGGTTACACTTAGGCCTAAGGTGCATTACGCATTAGATCCCCAATAGTATAACATGGTACGATGATCCGTATAACCCTTTATTTGCATTAATGTCGACATGACCGTATTACTTTTACTTGAGTAAAAACAAATAAGGAATTAATACAGATTAATTAAATAGGTGAGATGTGATATGACATTGAATATTTGCTAAAACTAATTAAAACCCGATTTCTTTACTTTATTTATATTCTTCAACGTAACAGCTGTACAAAATATCAATGTTAACAATACGTTATCTACTGTTTAAATACACGTGTACAATAAATGTGATGCTTAAAGTTGCACCTTGCAATGTTATAGTTTGTATCGATCTTATACACAAGTGCATTGTTTTCCAATCGTGGCTCACTTTGGGTAGCTTTGGTTTTACACACCTTCATGTCATTTGATCGAACTTGAATATAGACAACCGAATCAGAGTTGTGCAAAAAAACCCCTGCACATCCACCCTCATATGTTCTATTTTCTGTAGTTGAATTCTCCCTTTACATATCCATACTGGGTAGTCATTACAAGCTATAGTCTGGGTAGTCTCGCGTGAACCAGACCCTTCTCGAATGAATTTGAGACCCGCCACAAGGGTCTGGTAACACAACATACACATGTTTTAAAATTATCATGGCCGCCACCAGATCGGACTATTGTTAAACTGGTGTTCTGATAAGCTGGGTTTTTTTTTAATATTTCAAACTTTAAATTTAATCCAAAACCTATCTGTTTAAAAACAAATTAATTAATTTAACACGTCTTTGTTTAGTCTGAAAAATAATTTAGACCGTTCGTAGAAAGACGTGTTGTAAACTGGTAGGTAGTAAACAACATGATCACTGGCTAATTACAGTATGTTTCAGATTCAACAAATAAGTCTAGAATTAATTTATTTGCATTTAAACATATAGGTTTTGGGTTCGATTTAACGTTTGAAATATTTTTAAAAAGAACTTACCAGATCACAAGCTGAACGATATAGCTCTATCCGGTGGCGGCCATGATTATTTACAAAATTATGTATGTTGTGTTACCAGACCCTTGTGGCGGGTCGCAAGTTAACGCGAGAAGGGTCTGGTTTACGCGAGACTATAGTCTGGGCAAATTTACTTCCGGCCTAAGATAGGCGAGCTTTACCGACTAAAGCGGGTGATTGACGGGGTGTTTATCTTGCCCTGGTGTTCATCGGGCTAAAGAGCAACAGCAGCGTTATTTGTTTGTGGTGTCTTGCATTGTTAATAAGACAGGTCTTGATGCCCCATGTTATAATATGTGGCCTGTGATTGTCTTGTATCTCGTTAATGTTTGTTGCCATTGTTGTGTGACGGTGGTTTCCCGCACACAATGTTCTGACACGCCATCATATGGGTAAAATATGCGCGTTATAAAAGCACAAACAAACAGAAATGATATACTGTATACGAAAACAGTCGTTGATTCATTCGTTAAAGACACGATCCAAAGTTGTTCTTAAATCCGATAGTTTTTTGTTTATCCTTACTGAGTCCGCTCTTATTCCGGTCCGATTTCATGGACTAATTCGCATGCAGTCAATATTACGCAACAGATATTGATTAGTGCTCTTTGTGGCTACGAGACAGCCATTGTGTAATCAATTTGAGTATTTTCACATTACGGCGGATTGTCTAATCAGCTTAGGTATTCCCACAACGTCGTATGTAGCCTACTTGGGTTTAACGATTTGTTCTTTTGTGGCTGTGCTGACATCTCGACAACGCCTGTGTGTGTCTTTCTGTGGGTCTTTGAGATGTCTGAAGTCAAAAACACACATTTCCAACTCCACTGCACAGCTTGATTGTTATGTTTACTCTCTTCTTAGCTTATAACGACACGTGATTATGTCAGCCAGACTTAAAATGACGACAGAGGGTGTAAGTCCAGGTCAGAATAATTTAGTATGAAT
>JAUELC010092645.1:0-11913 GCA_031471745.1 Cryptochiton stelleri
ATTATGGTGTTTATGTAATCAAAATAACATAGAGGATGAAGTTCATTTTATTTGTACTGCCCTTTTTATGAACCAGAGAGATTTGCCTTGTTAAGAGGAATTGTTTTTCCTGATAATTCATCAATGGGAACAACACCAAATGTACTTTTTGATAACTACGCCAGAAAAATATGCCTTTTTATTTATCAATACTGTTGTTATCAAAACCAGTGGATTATTTTTTCATTTTGGTATTTCGCAATATACATGTAGTAAATTATTAAAAATGGCTACCCTGCTCAGTATGTTCGAACGCAACCTTTATTCGGATATATTTTTGTATGCAGTAAAATATCACAAGCAGTTTAATACTCACAAGTACCCACTCATTCTTCAAATACACATTTGTTCATTTCCCTTTAATCCAAGTCCGATTAAGCAGCTATAAATATGTTCAAACGGCAACTTTCCGGCAAAATTGTGATTCAAGTAGTTTATTCAATAAAACCAGATCATATTTACATCGTGGGTCACTCTACATATAGACGAATGTTGGATGGAGAGGGCAAGAGATTATGAAATACCTTAAACTCGACGGCTTGGGCAGTTTATTCCAAGCAGTGGTAATCTTGCCTATTCATAAGATCGTTTGTACAAAGCTTATCCTAAAGGTAAAATTAACAACAATGAAAGTGTCGTCATCAAACTCACTCAATTTTTTCCATTTGATGTGATGACATCTAAGTAACTTTGACCAAACTGAATTTTCCTATCGTTCTAGTTTTGGAGTTTCAAAGTTCTCAGTAAACAATGGTATGTGGATGTACAGTCAACCGTACCACACAAATGAAGACAGTTGAGTATTGTTACCAAACCTTATTTAATAAAGGAATTTAGTTTCAACTCACATAAAAAACAATCACACAATTAGGGCGCATTTGACAGTAAACAGTTATCTCATCATTCTAAAAAGAAATGTGTAGGTCTACCGCAGATTTCTCTGAAAAAATAAGCTTTTTTGAAAACACTGTGTTTACGAAAACATAATGCGGCATTTAGAATGTATGATTTAGTGTATGACAAATTACGTTTGACACATTTTTCAACAGGGTCAGTCAAACTACAATGTAATCAAATAGTTGTGGGTCCAGGGACCACCGAGGATACAAGGGCCGTTTTAATGAAAATAAATTGTTGTCTGTCATCAGTACATGAAAATGAATGTCCCTCTGTGAACTCTGTGTCAGTCCACAGTGAGACTAATTGGCATAAGACATGCACACAACAAGTATCACTGGAACCGAGCCATCGATAAATATATTAACAGCTACTTGGCTGACCATTCAATATAATGGAAGATCTGGCCCAGACGATTCGATACAGAAGAACAAATATAACCACACTTATAAATTTCCATCCAAAGTATAATATAGCTTCATTTACAGAAACAAAATTGAAATGACTATACATAAATAAATAGATAGATAAATTATAAAAAAAAATAAAATAAAATAAATACATAAATAAACAAACAAACAAATAAATAAACAATTAAATGATAGCAAAGATGAGAGGTTCGATCAATTAATTGTCTATACAGTTATACACGAATGGATGGATGAATAAATAATTTCTAACATTAAGAAATTATTACAAACAAACCTTTTGACAGAAAGCACGTCTGTCTTATATCTTCAATCTTGTCCATCTATTTTCAACGTAACTCTAAATTACAAACATATGTTGAACTGTGTAAATTTGCTTCACTGTCATATCATGGATAGAAAATTAAGACTTTAGAATTATTTAGGTTCATATTCCATTATGTCTGATGAAAGATCAACGCATCTGTGAGATGTCGAATACAGTAGGTCTACAGAAGACCGCAACGCACTAATTTTGTTCCAATGGAGACAATCTTGTACAGTTCCTAACAAATTCTTGCTCGGATGCTTGTTATATCCCATTGGGTTTGTATAACTCGACATAAACATAGGGCAATATATTCATGAATAATTATTATTGTGAACAATCTTGACCTGGGTGGGATGTCACGTGACATTCTTATAACTCACTATAAAGTTAACCAGGTTACTGTGAAGTTCATTCGACATTTCGTCACCCGAGGGAACATTACCATCTGAGGAAACCAGACAAATTTACCAAAAATATTCTGGACCTGCAGTCACAAGAATGAAATTCATTATTCCCCTGGTGGCGATGCTTAGCATTTGGACTTTACCAGTTACCTTCCATGTAATACAAGAGGATTTAATACGTAAGTTTAACAGCAAAATTTATATTTAGGAAAGAATTGAATTATTTATTGATAATAAGTACTCTTTCAGTTTTTTTTAATACCCATTTGGTTTAAAAGTTTATAGGTTTACCTTTAAATTAAAACTCTGCCAGTTATATGTATAAATGAATGTTTTCTGAATTGCAGGTATCCCGTGCTGGTCATGTCGAAATAAGGCAAACAATATGGAGAGTGACTGAGCGCCGGATAAATTCAGTCTAATAGGTGAGTAGACTGAAGTTAAGCAGCATTTTATTTTCACATATTCTCTAAAACAAGCTATAGTATATGGAATTGCAATCGATAGTGACATGGGCCAACATGGATACCGAACGTGCAAGAAGAAATTGATTATTTGACCGTAACACCCCTGTAATTTCAATCTGTTGTTTCTTGACATTTTTAACACAGGCTTTATTATTTCTTGGGTCTTCAGTATGTTAGAGTGTACACAGTTTCCACAGAGCGACAGGAGAGAGTATCCGGGTGGATACACGATGTGTTAGCACGGACATATGTCAGGGACAAACAGTTGGGTGTACCTTCGACCCAAATAATGAAATCAATGTATGATACACATGTCTTTCTTTCTGTTAAATTAAACTTCATTGTTGGTAAAAACAATCATTTAATGTTATCAAGGGTATATAGCCAGTCCAACTCAATGGAACGTAAACTGCTATTTCACACTAAGCAAAGTATATTCCATTGAATTGAAGTAGCTAGTATTCTAAAGCTTGGAATCCGTATCTGGTATAATAAAGTCAAATTGGGAAATTGTGTACTTGATGATACGCATCTGTTCAAATAGGTATATAGAAGTAAAGCTTGGCATTATTTTACTAAATACCACGATAATCCAATTCGAATTCCAACATAAATTCAGTATTTGTTATAATTATGTTTTTCAGACGTGTATCTCGTGCTGTTCAACGCCTTATGGTAACGAAGAAGCCGACCACGACAACCACACAGCAATTAAACTTTCCGTAACAGTTATGGAATCTAGCGGACATAATGTAGCTTTCCATTGGCTTATTCTCATTCTGTCCCTAGTTTTGATTAATACTCTTCTGTGAAATGTGTGTTGATTCTCCAGACTTTACCAGACGATATGTATTGTTGGTTGAATTGTCACCTAGCCCGGCTATAGGGACACTGAAAAATTTTCCATTTCACCCTGTGATATTTCATTTGTGAGGAAATTTGGTTTATATTCAAGCTGCAGTAAATTAAAAACAAAAGATGAATTCACAGGAACCATGTTTTATAATTGGTCACATGATGACAACTAGAAGGTAATATTTTTTTTTTTGTAGACTTTTGAAGTGCTCTGTTATATCTGGTGATATTTGTAGTTGCTGTTGTAAATAATAAATCCTCTCCAAAAATAAATCACTATTAATATATATTTTTTTCATTGGTGTTTTGTTGTATTTATCTTTCCCTATATCTCATTATCATTATACTAGAATTATTTCCCAAAGTGTCACGACATACAGGTTTCTTATAGTAAAACAATATGAATAATTTGTAAGAATAACCAACATTATTTAATAAGAAGAATAAATTACAGACATGGCGCTAATAACATAGGACTGGCAGGTTTCTTATAACTCGGACAAAGGTTTATGGATATCAAACTTCTTTCTTACTTCACACAACGTTTCGACACAGTTGCTAGTGCCTTTTTCAAAGACTACTTGATAAAGACATTAATGACTGTGTCGAAACGTCGTGCGAAGTGATAAAGAAGTTTGATATCCATAATCCTGTGTTCGAGTTTTGATTCCCTACAGCTTCAAAATGCCACTTAAATACGGTTTCTTATAGTGTAACAATATGAATATTTTACAAGAATAACAACTAAATTCCAAACATGGTACCTCTACACTTATGTCTGGATATTGTTCAAACCCTAGGCTAAACACTGAAGAAACCGCCAAAGGCAAGAATGTTTCTTTATTGGCCAATACCATTCTGAAAATGTGTCCAAGCAAGTTAGTCTACTGGGACCGAACGCCGCCTTGATCGTGCAGCTACGGGTATCATTTATCTGTTTGATGTTATATTACCAATGCAGTAAACGTTTTAATGATATAAGTTATAAATAAACTTCCTCTGATTGGTTTATTCATGGTCACATGGTAGTCTGCTTCACGGCATGATGACTAAGTTTCATACAAGACGAGTCAATGATCCGATGCCGATAAATAATCCCCCGATTTCTGTACATGAATCAAGTGAATATTAAATTGGTTTCTAAATATAGTTTAAAATCACATGACGTGTACGTTTTTTTCCGTGACAGACGACACAACGAACATGGCGTCTCCAAGCGTAAATAAACATTGTGTTTAGAATTGAGAGCCCAGCCGACCAGTATGGAACGCGCTTTGGTTTGAGGCAATGCCTTAACTTTACAAAAGTAAATAGCTATGTGCTATTCTGCATGCGTTTACTCATTTCCTATCGCTCGCAGTTACATGGTAATGGGGTGTCCAAATTCTGTTTTCGGTCGAATTAAATAAAGTTAAAACAAACTAAACGCTTTCATGAATTAACTGTGAGCTACTTTTATATAAGTATCAAGAGAATATTTCAACATGTGGACTTTCCAAAAGTTATTAACAATAACATTTCTTTAAAATACAAGTTTGAGTTGAAGCGGTTGTATTGATACAGAAGCTCTAGAGTGGGGTCACTCCAAATTTTAATAACGAACTCAAAGCTCTTCATTTTCATAAAATTGTGTTTGTCTTAAATGTTCTTATATAATAAAACGCTTATAGACTTTGTACAAGTTGACTATGTTGTTGATATTGACCAAAAGTGTCTGGTTTTACTTGTCAACTTCCGTTAGTGACAATAAGTGAAGGTCTTGATGGAACAAGTGTGGATAGTTAATTAGTCATAGGGTTGTCTGGGATTTTATCTTAAGCATTGTTTGTAACCAGTCGTGAAAAACTGATTTACTAACATAAAGAACCACGAAGTTTAATCGTTTACGCGCTCTCGATGATTGGTCAGTCAAATCAAGTAGCTGCCGGGTTCGTTGGTGGTACTTCCGTTCGAATGAGCACTTTTCTGCACTCAAAAGTGAAATCATCCTTATATAACAGTCAAACATGAATCATTGTATCCTCTGTGGAAATATTATACGTATATATAAACGCAAGACAGTTTGTGTAGGTAGATTGTACCTCTATATATAGATATTTGATCATGTAAATGGCACAGACCGGTTGTATCGACCGTCTGAGCCTCTGAGGCAAGAAGGGTGTCGCTCATCAAAGTCGCATTTCGCACCATTCCCCGCCGGGACTATTTCGCAATCTGCCTACCTCTTTTGTAAATTAATGCAACCAGCACTTAACACGATTCAATACACTTAGGAGTAAAAGTTTGGAAAGCATGATATATTGCCCCAAACCATCACTATATCACATTGTCTGACGAATTATTTAACTGATTTCTACCAGGACTGAACAACTATCAGTTTAGAAGTGCCTATCTATACAATAATGAATTAAGACCGTCCTGTTTTCTATCCGCCACAATCACATTTGTATCCGATTCAGACAGGGCATAAAGCCTGTACTGTTTGTTGTTAAAGTTCTTCTTCTTGCAGTTATCATCAATCGAAAAACTTAAAATATGACTCCTCTGCCAATCATCATCATAACTGATTGGAACCTGGCAGATATTAGCTTTGAACCCATACAAAGACCCTTACAATTATTCGGCCGTTTTCAAAAGTTATCTTAGGAGTTGGTCCAAACAAACTGTAGACAGGAAATGAAGTGCAATTTTGTATTTGTGTATGGTTATTCCAAATACAAAAGAATTAAATGACTGATAAAAGTAACTAACTCCATAAAATCAAGGACCAAAAGACAGACGGGCACCTAAAGCTTGCAAATGATGGAATGTCGAAATAAGAGGCGTTTTGATTAAACACTTTAGTCAAGGTCAATCTGTATCTTCCTCTACACGAATCTAATTTTACTCTGGAAACTTACACAAGACAAAAGTGTTCGTCTGATCTTAATTGTATTTAATTCTCTGCAGATTTGTGAATACTGTAAGATATAGCGACTGAACAACTACAAGGCTGCCATGTTAAACAACTGTATTGCGCAAGCACGGGAGGCCACTTGTGAAGGAGGCCATCGATGTATAAGTATCGCATCTCATCGCGCCATACATTACCTTTGAGTTAGTGTTACACTAATGAAAGGGGAGCACTTAATTGTCTTAGAGTCCATTGCATAGAACAATAAACTATTAAACTGGAAAAACCACGAATTGTGTTTACCTTTATAAACAGTCTTTGCCAAATGCACTGGTGGCAATGAAATAAAAGTCCATCACTCAGTTCATGCTCTGTGATACAAGACAAAGGAAAATAAACCAAATATTTAACTTGTAACTTCACTGAATTATTAACTAGTGTATGTAAATGTTGTTTAAATTTTAGTCTGCAATTTTACACACAATTTTACTTTAACGATTACACAGTCTAAAAACAAATTAGAACAGTCCATCCGTTCACAGCATTTATTGGAATCGAACTGGTTTTCGAGCCACACGACCAGAACGAGTAACGGCTTGATTTGTTGGTATATTTAAAGTAACAGGAATCTCAACACTGGTAGTGATCCTATTATGCTGTGTGGAGCGGTTGTTACACTCTGGCACTATATCACTTGTTGGTGGAGTAATTTCAGGAATTCGTTCTTTAACTGGTCTCAAATGTTTACGATTTCTTCGCAGGATATTTCCGTTCAAAGTTTGAACAAAATATCACCTTGGGGAATCATGTTGAGATACCACAATTGATAGTTCCCATTTGCCATTACGTTGTAACCTTGCTGTTTTATTTGGTCGCAAAGGAGACAAGTTCTCAGAGTTTCTGTCATAATATAATTTCTGCTAAGCCTGATTTGTTGTTATTCTTTCTCTTACACCTCTGTGAATTCGTGGCTGTAATAAATCAGTAGAGGTATACAGAGTTGTTTTCAGTCTACGATTCATGAGTAGTTGAGTTGGAGATAAGTTAACATGTTCCAGAAGAGTATTTCTGTAAGCTAGAAGAGCTTTGTCTGGATTGCTGGCTTTGGTTGAAATGTTTGTAATTGTCTGTACAGTTCTCTCAGCTTGTCCATTAGATTGGGGGTATTCTGGGCTTGATGTTTTATGTCGAAAACCTCAGTTTTCAGCAAATAATTTAAATTCCTTACAAGCAAACTGTGGTCCATTTTCTGAAATAACTTGGTCTGGAATATCATGACGAGAGAAGATATGGCTGAGATTACGGATTGTATTACTAGCAGTGAGATTTTCTAAGAGTTCATATTCAGGGAATTTTGAGTCATAGTCCACACACACAATATATGTTTTGCATTGTGATTCAAACATAACCTTACCTACTTTAGACCTAGGTCTGGCTGGAATCTCAGTAGAAATGAGTGGTTCTTTTGTATTGGTTCTTGGGTGTTTGTTACATATTGCACAGGATGTCACTTTGTCTTCAATTTGTGAGGTCATCCCAGGCAAATAACACATCTCTGGCTCTTTGTTTACGTTTTACAATACCCAAGTGTGACTCATGTATTTTGTTCAACATTTCTGCCCTAAGTGTTTTAGGAGCAAATAATGTAGATCCTTTGAATATTAGTTCATCGTTCACAGTGATGCACTCACCGAAAGAAAACATTCACGGATATTGTTGGGCACTTCTTTCTTTTCCTGTGGCCAGCCTTTAGCCACAGTGTCTTGTAACTGTTGTTAGTCACAATCTTGAGCAATTTCTGTAGTTGTTTATACTTACTATCAGACACTGGTAAGTACATAACATGATTTACATCAAGATCAGGATCAAGGAGAGCTGCTGGAATATAATCCAAATATGCTCAGCTTAAAGTGTCTGATATGTGCAGTTCCTTACCTGGCTTGTACTTCACAATCAGGTCATAACGTTGCATTTAAAGAGCATATTCTGTAGACGTAAAGACACAATTTGGAGAGGTTTGACAGATATTTGTTCAAGGGGTTTGTGGTCAGATTCCACGTTTACCTGTCTGCCATACAAATATTGGTGATATTTCGCGTATCCATACACTATCGCCAACATTTCTTGTTCGATCTGTGCATATATTTGTTGTGCCTGTGTCAAAGCACAATATATGTATGCCTGACGATTGCCATTTTGAAGAATTGCTACACCCAGCCCTGTCGAATTGGCATCTACTGATAAAGCAACAGGTTTGTTAAGGTCATAGAACTGAAGGATGGGAGATGAGGTTGCCAATTATTTTAGTTTTATGTAGTTTCTTCTTGGGACTTTAGTGCCATTCAACATCTGTATGTTCACGTTGACGCCATGGAGCTGTTATGTGTGACAAATTTGGCAAAGATTTGCCCAAATACTGAATAAAACCTAGAAAACGTCTCACATCAGAAACGTTTTGTGATCTTGGCATATCTTCCAAGGCCCTTACCTTCTCAGGATCTGGCTAAAGACATGAAGATGTCAACAGATGTCATACACATAGAACCTTTCTCTGTCTCACCTTACATTTGGTAAGATTTAACTCCATGTTATACTGTGAAGCTTTTTCCAGGACTCTCTTCAGTCTCAAATCATGTTCTTCAATTGTCGAACCCCACACAATGATGTAATCCATTATGGAGTCTGCACCATCAATAGTCTCTAACATCTGCGAAGCCATCCGCTGAAACACTTCTGGAACTGATTTCACACCAAATTGGAGTCCGGTAAATCTGAAACGATCAAATATACATAAAACTAGACTCGTCCAGCTTAATCTGCCAAATACCAGATTTGGCGTCCAACACTGACAATACCCTAGCTTCTGGTATGTTTGCCACAACTTCTATAGTTTCCGTGGGGTGGTGTTCTCTTAGTATCACTTTATTTAAGTCTCTTGGATCGATACAAATTCTCAATTTACCAGGTTAATTGACAGTCACCATACTGTTTACTCATGGAGTTGAGGCTTCGTGTTTCACAATAACACTTAGTTTTTGCATTCTGTCAAGTTCATCATTAATTTTGCCCTAGAGTAAGACTGGCATTTTTCTTGGCGGATGTACCACAAGTGGTACAGTAGTGTCTACTTTTATAGAATGTTCGCCAGGAAGACAACCTAGACCGTCAAACAAGTCCGAGTAGTAACACAGAATGTCATTGGCTATTAATTCATGGTCTGAAGAAATATTAATAGTGTTCACTCTTTTGAGTTGTCTATCCGTCTAAATCCCGAGTGTGTCCATATCAAGGAACGAGTTATAATAAGACATGTAGATGATCAGGTTTATTGCCATATTTTCAATGGTAAGAAATGCCTGACAATGGCATTTAGAAGTTCACAACCAGACTGATTAAGACAGAATGATATGGATGGTGACCCGATTCTGTCGAACCCTGAAGTAAAATCCATATCAGCAATTACCAGTACAGTCAGCACCAAAGATTAATTTAGGAAAATTACAATTCCTGAATTCGTTTAGCCACCTGTCTTCAACTGTTTGCCACGAAATGAAGAAACGTTTTATTTTATCAACACAACAAGAGACTATATTCATCCCAAGTCTTGTGTTACAAACCATTGTAGACAGGAACAGCATTGCATCAAAACAGCCACAGTTGTTTTTCGAAAACAAATAGACAACTTTTCGTTTTGTTTAATTCTTCGGTTATCTGTATTTGGAATAGAGCCCTATATAATATAATCAAGATGGATATTGGGTTATATGTCATTCTACTTATATTATCTATCCCTCAGTGATATCATTAAAAAAAATGGACATTATTAATACTAATTTGTAAGTGGGATGCTTATTCACAACATTGTGCCCTTTACATCTAGATACAATCCACCACTTTTCTCATTTGCATGATTCAATAACGTTATACAACGAGAACGTGTGTGATCCGATGAATATCACTCGAGTCTGTTTATTTTCATAATGACGAGCCTACGGCGAGATTACCAGACGAGAGTGGTATTCATGGTATCACACAGGCTCGAGTTGGATAATGTTTTTCTCACACTGCATAAAAAAATAACCAAACTGCACTGATCAATTTTGATGTGGAGACGGTCTGGAATAATGATAAATATTTATATGAGGTTTACAAATGTATCACTTCAATGACAGTGCAAATCCATACGCGATAAAAAAAAAATAGACCCGACAATATTTCATTCTTGTAAAAAGTTGTAATCATTTTTCTTTCAAAGTAAGAAAATTAAGTATGAAAATTGCTTTTTCCATGTTTTTGTGATAACATACTTATACGTGAAATGTCTTTCTCGTGAGAGAAGCCAACAGGCGTTGGTACACATAACATGTAAGTTTGGGTAAATGAGTAAATCATTCTGTCATTTTGGAACGGGGGATTCCTCGCTGTGCATGTCAGGCTGACCAGAAATACATGCAGTCTCCGGTATGACGTCCAGTTTGTATCTAGTTTCAATTGTCCTTTTCTAAACTAATTTCATACCCACAATATCCTGAAAATCAACTATATCAACAATCCTTCCTCGTTCACCACCTATTATCCTCACAAAATCGTTGACTTTTGACGCCTCCATATTAAAACATATTAAGTATCCGGTAGACAAGGAATAGAAAGTAAACAAAACCTGGAACAAGCAGACGAAGGTCAGCATTCCATATATGGATATTGCTATGCGCTGAGCGTGTGGACTGAAGTAGTCTGTTAACCTATATTGATCAATCAAATGAGCATGGCTGATATCTGGATGATATCTAACTAGTTAGAATATCACATTTGATCACATGGCTTTGGAGTGGACATACAAGGGTTGTAGTGTGAGAATAATAACAAGAAAAACTTTATTTAAGCTGGGTAGGTAATTAATTAACATGTAAGATGAAAATAAGAGAGGAAAAGTATTTATGCATGGTAAACCTAAGAGTTTTTTTCTTTATTTTTGTCAGTAACATATTTTAGAAAACAATTTTTTTAAGTCGTTATAAGAAATAATGACAATTAATCGCTACGTATACCTGTATTATATTGATAGTGTCTTCAAATAATTACATCATAAATCTGAAGGGATTTTATTAATGTCATCCCGTCAATGTTAAATTTAATGGTAATACTCCTTGGTGGTATCCAAATAGAAAGATATATGCATATCAAATGATTTTACATGCATATCAAATGATAACGATGTTATTATCTGACCAACGATGTTGATTGATTGATTGATTGATTGATTAATTGATTGGTTGATTGGTTGATTGATTGCTTGATTGATTGATTGATGTTTAACTCCGTTCTTAAGGGTATTTCACTTATATGACGGCAGTGTACTCTCACAGTAAATAACCACATTAACACTGCCATAAAATGTTAAAAGAAGAAACTTTTTTTTATAAAGATGACAATGGGTAAAAAGTTTATTTTCATCCGATTAAGGAAAGAATTACTTTAGCATTCAACTGACACGTAAAGCTGAGTATTCGGCATTTAAAGTTACAATACGCTACTATACGAAGCAGAGCTGTGGAGACGACCGTCAGCATAATCCCCAGCTGAATTTTATCCAATCGAAATCCAGCTTTTTTGCAGGTGA
>JAUELC010092755.1:0-11913 GCA_031471745.1 Cryptochiton stelleri
GTAGCTTGTAAACACTGGAGTTAAATCCTCTTAAATGTGCTTTTACACTTTTCTGATATCAGAGATATAGGCACCTGTGTTTAACTCAAAATCATAGTGGGGCCCTTCTATTTTGATAGAAATAGAAATTTATTTAGAAGACTTTAATTTCAGCGATTTTACAGCAAACGCTGCTGTATCTTTATCACTTACTATGTTGACTTTTCTGAGGAGCTATTATTTTCTAACATATTTCATTTTTATTTTTTTCTGTTAATTCTATGCCTCTGTTTCTTATTATGCTCATCCTTATTATCAAACTTTTATTGTTTTTCTTTATAATCTTTATCTTTACATTATCTACTTATATGCCCTATCTGTTTACGTCGGTGGCAAGTAGCTTCTTTATAATAACATTCCTTTCGGATCATGCCCACTTTTTCTACATAGCCAACAAGAAGGCTTATTTCATTCTAAATCACTTTAAGTACAGTTCCAGTATTCAGTGCTATAATCTCAGCGGTTTGTTTTTCTGTATCTTCCTTACTAACTGATATGGCTACTGCTTTCTAAGGCTTAACTTTTGTACAGTTCCAGTATTCATTCCTGTTTTGTCAGCGGTTTGTTTTTCTGTTTCTTCCATACTAACAGATATGACTACTACTTTCTAAAGCAAGTTTAGGGCTTTTCATGAAGGAGGTTTAATAGGCAGATTTGTTGTGGAATAAAGTCTAGAGTCGTTAAAGACTTTCCTTCAAGAAAGGCCCTAAAATTGCATGTATTACTCAACTTTTTAATTTCTGCGAGAATCTGTCTTACTGATTCGGCCTCTTTTTGAATGTGAAAATGAAATTGAAATCTTTCTGCTATGGCAAGATGTTTTGCACACAAATTTCTTCGCATAATTTTTGAATATTGGTATATAAGAACGTGTGTTGTCATATTGCCCAATTAAGATTTTATTACTAGAACAGGTTTACCTAAGAGGTGCATTATCGTTTCATACATGTATTGCTGTTGTGCATCCCGTGATAACCTATCATATTGACTGCATTGGCTTATGTACGATTACAACAATAATAAAAACCTCCGTCTTGTTCCAAGACGTTTACAAAGAACAAATATAAGAGACAATAAATAAACAAAAGTTATAATTTTATTATGTTAATTATAAGTCACTAATAATGTTTAAGTAATAAATTACATATTTCCTCCATTTGCAGCATGGCGTTATTAAGCCACTATCCCCTCACGGGATGCCACTGTCTCTCACAACACTCCCCCAGAAACTCAAAACTGTTGGCTACTCCACTCATATTGTTGGCAAGTAAGTTCATTAACACTAATATGGTCAGCAAGTAACTTAATACATATGTAAGTTATAAGAGTAAATTTTCTCCCACCCAAATACTGATGTTGTTTTCCGATTCCAAATATGATACTCATGGCTTCCTTCTCGATTTGCGAGTAATTCTTTTCTGCAGAGGTCAAAGTACGTGAAGCGTAAGCAAAAAGTTGCTCACCGGCAGGAGTTCTATGAGCTACAACTGCTCCGATTTCAAACTGAGAAGCATCCACCGCTAACACTAGATTCTTCTCAGGATCATAGTATACGGTAAAATAGTTTGATGAGAAAATTGCCTTAAGTTTTCTAAATGACTTATCACACTCACTTGTCCATTTAAAAAGAAATGTGCTTTTTGATATCAGAGATATAGGCACCTGTGTTTAACTCAAAATCATAGTGAGGCACTTCTATTTGATAGAAATAGATATTTATTTAGAAGACTTTAATTTCAGCGATTTTTGAAGCAAAAGCTGCTGTATCATTATCACTTACTATGTTCACTTTTGTTAATTCTATGCCTCTGTTTCTTATTATGCTCAACCTTATTATCAAACTTTTATTGTTTTTCTTTATAATCTTTATCTTTACATCTTCTACTTATATGCCCTATCTGTTTACATGTGTGGCAAGTAGCTTCTTTATAATAACATACCTTTCGGATCATGACCACTGTTCTACACCGCCAACAAGAAGGCTTATTTCATTCTAAATCACTTTAAGTAAAGTACCAGTATTCAGTCTCAGCGGTTTGTTTTTCTGTTTCTTCCATACTAACATACATGGCTACTGCTTTCTAAGACTCAACTTTTGTACAGTTCCAGTATTCAGTCCTATAATCTCAGCGGTTTGTTTTTCTGTTTCTTCCTCACTAACAGATATGTCTACTGCTTACTAAGGCTCAACTTTTTATACAGTTCTAGTATTCAGTCCTATAATCTCAGCAGTTTGTTTTTCTGTTTCTTCCTTGCTAACAGATATGTCTACTGCTTTCTAAGGCTCAACTTTTGTACAGTTCCAGTATTCAGTCCTATAATCTCAGCAGTTTGTTTTTCTGTTTCTTCCTTACTAACAGATATGGCTACTGCTTTCTAAGGCTTAACATTTGTACAGTTCCAGTATTCATTCCTGTTTTATCAGTGGGTTGTTTTTCTGTTTCTTCCATACCAACAGATATGGCTACTGCTTTCTAAGGTTAAACTTTTGTACGAATCCAGTATTCAGTCCTGCTATCTCAGCGGCTTATATGTATGTGTCTTCCAGCTATGGCTACTGCGTTCTAAAAATTGTTTTTGTACGACTCTAGACCTTATTGCACAACAAATCTGCCTATTAAACCTCCTTCAAGAAAGGCCCTAAAATTGCATGTGTTACTCAACTTTTTAATTTCTGCGAGAATCTGTCGTACTGATTCGGCCTCTTTTTGAATGTGAAAATGAAATTGAGATCTTTCTGCTATGGCAAGATGTTTTGCACACAAATTTCTTCGCATAATTTCCACACGTTGATCAAAAGAGTTATCACCGGATTGGTCATACGTAACAAGGCTCTTTATTTATTAGATTCATAAATCGGTATCTCCTTTAGTCTATCATATACATGTAACCTTATATAAAGATGCATGAATTAAACTGTGTAATTTCAAGTTATTGCACTTACCGACTTTTATGTGCCAAATCCAATACTGTCCAATAATGTTTGGTATACACTGAACTCGCTGAGATTTTTTATGTGTGAAACATGAGCTTAACTCGCTCGGAAGCCAAGTTAAAAACGATAAAATGGTAACGAATAGGATTGGAAAATGGCGGCAAATTCTCAGATTAATTTTTAACCGGCTCCATAGGTAAACATGGAATTATTCACTCTGATCAGTCTGATGCAACAGTTTCGATTTTTTAAAATTAAAGAAATCATGTTGTGTTCAGAACAAGATACAGTATTGAAGATTTGGATATTAATCTGTATTAGGCTGCCGCTCCACTAAGTGCAAATGTTCAGTCCGCAACTGACTTGACCGCGTGGATATCACGATTTGAATCGTTTAAGCGCACTAGCTTTTTATTAGTCCGAAGGACATAGCACCAACACTTGCCAGGAACATTGTTTGAGTCTGTCATCAATACCAAACAATAAAGTTCCATGCGTTTTGTGTTCTCCAATCAACACCATCAGAAAATCCAACCACTTTATCATTCGTTAAAATACATAAAACTTTCTGTACTTTCTTGAGTACACAGGAGTAGGAAGAGTCTACTATCGTAGGTTTTTAGGGGTATTAGGTTACATACCACATATACCAACCTAAAATTTTGCAAAATGTCACTATTATCCCCTCGCACAACGTAGTTGTTAAGGGGATATAGCGTTGTTTTTGTACGTACATACGTACATGTATCTACGTACGCACGTGTTTTTTTCATTGTCATCACTCTAGCGGCTTAATCTCTTGGCCGATTTATATAAAACTTCTTACATATGTCTTTTATGAAAATGTCTTTTACCAAGTTCGAATTTCAGGGTCGCGGGTTTACGGTCAAGGTCAATATATCCATTTTGTGAAAAAGCTTGTCATCTCTGTAGCAGCTTTATTTATGGGTTATTTTTTATTAAAACTTTACACACATGTCTGTAATGAAAATATCTTGAACAAGTTCGAATTTCAAGATCTTGGGGTCAATGTTATTCATTAAAAAGTTTATCACCACACTCGTTTCTGTAATGTTGGTGGATTTGACGAAACTTCACACACATGTTTATTATGAAAATGTCTTGTAAAGCTTCGAATTTCAAGCTCATGGAGTCATGGCTATTTTAAGAATAAATTTATTATCACTCTAGCAGCTTTACTTTGTGGTGTGTTTTAATGAAACTTCACAGACATATTACTGTGATAATGTTATATGTGTTCTAAAATTCTGCATTTGCACTCTACAAAATGAATTTATTTTCTCCATATTTGTATTTGTTCATGACACAGTCTATATTCTATGTTGCAAAATTGCATTCCGTGAAGAATAATAATGCAAGCAAAGACATTTGTATGGTGGGATTTTATTGGATTAATTTGTTGTGGTGTTTGTGCGCGAAACTGTGATCTCACAGTCTGTAACTTTAAGTTCCATGCATTAATCAGCTGAATATTGAAAATTTGTCCCTGTGGGTGACATGCCGCTCTGACATATTCCCCCGCCATTTTAAGACTCATGAAAGGTGGCCAACCTCCCTAGAAACGCTTCTGAGAGCATAGGATAAAATATCACGTTACATAAATCAAAGGCTGAAGTATAACGCATTTTTGCAATAAGTATATTTGAGCTCGTATAGAACGCAAAAATAAAATTCTTGCAAATAAATTTAAATCGTCGAATAAATCGTACAAATTTACGAATATAATCAAATATTACATATATATATATTTAACATAAAATATAAGTGTTACTTTATGAAACATGAATTACAACTTGGTGGTAATGTGTTTTTAATTTAAACAAACACAATTTAATATTGAATATTGAAACAATTAGCCTATCATAGATAAAGATATTGCGAGCTCCAAGAATAAAGTCTCGTTGTGTGTATCCATTCTGGCGCCAGTTTACGTTCCTAAACTTTTTCTAAAGTGAGAATATAACGATAACGTCGGAAAATTAACACAAGACAATCGAACGAAGCCACACATTCATTTTCGGAGAAACCCTCTTCCAAATAAATTTATTAATGGAAAGTAGATTTCTCTGTTTCTAAGAGATGGTTAAAAGCAATTAGAAACTCTTACAGGTTGTGGTGGTGAAGGGAGAATCGTATGTAAAAACAACCTTAAATAAACCGGATTTTGTTGTCTCATAAAAACAGCTTGCCTGTGTACGTATTCGTGAATCCGTGCACACGGCATTTAAGTCGCAGAGGCTTAGAACATGCCATCATTCTCTCTCAAGTAGACATCTACTGATCATCAATTTGATCACGTTTCTAAACTATTTGGCCAATGGATAACTATTATAGCCGTTTAGTACGGTGGCCCAAATACGACTTGTCGCGTTTTTTTTACATCAATTATAATTTCATCACTTTTCACCTTGGTGGAAAGTATTTTCGCCTGCGTGATAATATTTACACCTGGGTGAAAAGTATTTTCACCTTGGTGATAATATTTTCCACCTGGGTGAAAATATTATCACTTCGATGAGAGTATTTTCACCCAGGTGATAATATTTCGATCAAGGTCAAAAGTAATATAATTTTAATTAAATAAAAAAAAAACCGCGAAAAGTCGTATTTGGGCCATTTAAACCAAATCAACCAACCCCTGTTGCTGTTGCCTTTCGACCCTGTTTACCATGGAACGGGGAGATTTTTTAATCGCTTAAAGATTTCTTTAATCGCTAATTCTAGCTGGTAGTTGTACATAATATTCAATAACCCTGGTTGCCGACTGATTATCTCCTAAAACTAGAGGAATAACAACAACCGCCAAAAGAAGCGTGGATTGAGATAGGAGTTAAATATTCAACTAAACGACTCTTAACTGAATGACCAGAGCTATCGGTACTCATTACATTTTTGTTTTTACGTATAGTGTTGTCGACCTAGAATCAACCTGCGCGTTTAAAAATGACATGGTTGGAACATATCTAAGATAATAAATTGTTAGAAATACGAAAACTGTGATAATCACAAAAGAGAATACAAAACGACAAATAAAGTGTTAGTTAAATAATATTCTAATTCTGAATGTAACAAGCTATTGATATTGGCAATGTATCCTATCACTGGAATTAACCTGAAACAATCAACGTTGGCGTTAACTTTACACAATGGAGAACGATTTTTGAATATACCAGTTCTTGCGAAAGATTCTGTTTTAATATATTACAACATTTTTACTGCGCTATGTCTCTGAACAAAAAGGCACATTTGAGGTATGTTTTAGTTAGCGTATGGCACTGGCAGCATTGACAGGGAAGGTGAGTAATTGAGACTTGGGGCGTGACTCAGAAGATTAACCAAGAAAATGTTCTATTTATCTAATGTTTAAACAATCTCCTAATGTTAGTCGGTTATAGCGCGGCGTTCTGCTTCCTCGAAATCGTACTCATCTGGTGAAGGGATATTGTATGTTTTTACAACCTGTTTTTCCATATGCTGCATCTGGTGGCGAAGTGCCTGTAAATGATGCTGTATATCCTGCATCTGCGATCTGGCATGGGTAAAGTGTTTATTAACAGCATCGGCGGCCAGTTCTACCTGCTGGTAAGCATCCTCGGCTGCCGAGCTCTCTGCCCAGAACTCATCGCTACTACAAGACTTAGTCCCCTTTTTAAGAGCACTGTTGACAACCGTGCAGCTAACAAGTACCTCTGTTCCTCGCTCAGGCTCAGTATAAGTCTTACAGAATAACACCTCAGAGGATGAGTCGTCCTCATCATCAGCATACATACTATCTGTACTTACATCATCACGGTGCTCGGATATATCTAACTCAGAGGACGTGATAGAGGTACGCGATCGAAGCCCTGAACTGTTACCGCATTCAGGAGACACTGCACGGTCTTCATCCCCGAAATCAGGCAAGTTGTCAGAGCTGGGAGTAATGTCGTGCAAATCGTCTAGCATTCGATTCAGACTTCCAGTCTTTGGCAAAGCTTCTTTCATTTCAGGAATCATAAACTTTCTAATTTCTCGTCTGATTTCTTCTTCTGTTAACGATCTCTGTCTGACTTTCCCGTGTAACTCATCAGGATTAGATGAGTCAACAGATTCATCTACAGTTGAAGGTTCGACATTAGCCAATGTATGAATTTTGTCTTTCCCAGGAAGCACTGCAGATGATGCACTGTCAGTCGGGGGATACTGTCGCCATTCTTCCTCTTGTGTAGAAGCCAAGACGGAAACTGTCTTGACTGGCCTTTCGATGACAGAATCTTCAGTCGTTTCACCAGATGACAGATCACATTTATCCAATGAACTGTATGAGAATTCATCATCATTTTCAGTTTTATTGTCATTCCGAATTTCCGTTTTCAGCACTTTTTTCTTGATTCTGTTAAATTCTGCCATGTCCTCTGGAGTTAACGTATCGTCATCCACATTTCCGATATCGCTATCCAGATAAGCACTAGCTTTTAACCGTTTAAATTCGGTCATATCTCCAGGGGTTAGTGTTTTATCTTCGTCAGCATCTGTGGACAGAAACATATCACTAAGAGGAGGTTTTCCTTCAGTTGTTTTTGCAAATGTCTGTGAGGGAGCGACCTGTTTAAAATCAGTCTTATTGGCGGCTGATGTATCACACTGATACTCAGTATCATCTGCTTCAAGTGTTTGTTTTATCAGCATCAACAGATTGTCAACAATGGGGTCATTACTAAATGATTTTCGATACCCTGACTTAATATCAGTTGTCGATTTCGGTAACTGATTTGTGTTGGTAACACTGGTTGAGTTGTCACCTTTTCGTTCTACAGGCATCCAGTCCGTAGCTGACTGTTTATTTTCAATTACGGTGTTTACACTCTGAACATTTTCAATTGCAGAAGGTACACTCTGGAAATTTTCAGTTGCAGTTTGTACACTCAAAATATTTTCAGTTGTAGTTGGTACACTCTGAACATTCTCAGTTGGTACACTCTGAACATTTTCAGTTGGTACAGGCTGAACATTTTTAGTTGCAGTTGGTACACGCTGAACATTTTCCGTTGTATTTGGTACACGCTGAAAATTATCAGTTGGAGTTGGTATACTCTGAACATTTTCAATTGCAGCTGGTACACTATGACCAATTTCAGTAGCAGCTGGTACACACTGAACATCTTCAGTTGTAGTAGGTACGCTCTGAACATTTTCATTTGAAGTAGATACATTCTGTTCATTTTCAGTTGCAGTAGTCAAACTCTGAACATTTTCTTGAGATGTGACTATATCTGTTTCAGATATAAATAGGGATGTTAGTTCAGATTTACTAGTATCCAAAGAAGACTCCCCGTTAGAACTAACATCAGATGTATTGACCAGGGACTCATGCACAGTGCTTTCTGTGTCATCGTGTATGGTGTTTTGGTTCGCTTTACTTGGCCACCTCTGAGCTGACCTTGACAGATTTGAAGTATTGCCAGTTTCTTTGGAAATAACATCGTACTCTTTCAATTGGTTTTGCTGCGAAGTTTCACCATTAGTAAACTCGTTGCCAGGCATATCTGATTGATTAGAACTATTTACATTGGATGGAAGTTCTTGAACTAACCGTTGTACCGCTGTAGCATCGTCCACACAATCTTCTTGTTTTGATATCGATTCCCTTAATTTGGAATCATCATGACATATATCCTTCACTGTGCGCATGTCAGGATTGTCTGTTACAGAATTAGGCACAACACAGTATCTCAGGGTACTGTTGTCCGCGAGGTCTTGTGTTATTTCTGAATATTTCACTTCAGTTACTGATTGTTTCGCAATTAATTTTGTCTCAACTAATGGTTTTTCGTCACAAGTCTTAACCTCTGAAATAGTATCCTCTGAACTGGGTTTTATGTTAACTGGTGGTACAGACATAATTTCATTCGATACGTCACTTTCTTCGACTAGGCTTGCTTTATCTTTGTCACCCTTTTGTGAACTACTCTTTGCTGTGCAACTTGTGGCAGGTTGTACTCTTGGCTGCAACTCATCAGACGCGGTTCTTTCTGTTTCTGATTTCTGTTTATCGATTTCTGTTTTGCTAACAGGTATTTGAGGTAGGTGTGTTACATCATGTGCGCTGGGTAACATAACGTCAGCGGACAGAGGCTCTGGAGAATTGCTCGAGAAGCGTTCTATAATTGTTCTCTGAATCGACTTGCCCAGTTCATCCACTCTGTCAACAGGATTACAAGTTGGTGATTTCTGCTTGGCTCGATGGATCTGAGGCGTTGACAACGGAGTGGCGAAACTTTGAAACGATATGTTGTCACCAGAAGACGACTCGCGTCTCTTTGTGTTTTCTGGCGACACATTTTGTACTGATACTTCCAGTTGATCCACAGCCTCAGAAAATACATCAGATGTTGTGGATGTCTCAAGAGCAGAGGCACCGGCTACAGGCTGAACAGGATTTTCCCCTGAAGCTATTTTACTCGGGGATGGTGAAGTCTCTTTACGGAGTGCTGGCGAGGCTTTCCCTTTCTTTGGACTGCCATCTGGTTTGTCCGTAGATTTCTTAGAACCTCTTTTTGACTGACCTTTCTTCTTTGAGCTACTTTTCCCACTATCTGATCCTTGTTGATTGCCCATCTTTATTCCAGTATTTTTACTCACTGGCTTTGACTGTATCAATTGAGTTGTAGGATTATTTACAATGTTCTCATTTGTCACAACTGTCTGTGTTCCACCAGGAGGCGTCCCATTGACAGGAATAATCTTAATCGTATCATCGGATTTGGTTTTTGGAACATTACAAACACTGGCGCTCATCAACTTCTTGATGGTACTCAGACGACCGATCAGTTCTCACTGCACAGATGGGTTCGACAGGTTGTGATGGCGTTAATCTGCAAGAAACAATAAAAAAGAGAAAACAATTAGATTGATTACATCGACTCATTTGAAATTTTTAAATGTCACCACAGTTTTCACATATAAATATTCAAGATAAAATACTTGATAAAATAGTAGGTTTTGTAAGGTTAGTTGTCCCACACACCAATATGATGATAAAATAGTAGGTTTTGTAAGGTTAGTTGTCCCACACACCAATATGATGCCGTTAGTTCCACTGTCCATTTTCTCATGGCTCGTTTATATTTTTTCATTGTAATAAAAGAAATGTATACAGTTTGATTCTATTCTCATAAAGTTGAAACAACTTTGTATTACTAGATATGATTTACCCCGGTTATGAAAGAAAGAAAACATGGTATAATTGGTTGTCTTTTTCGATTAATAGGAATTTTTAAAAAATTTCTTTCACAATGAATAATAAGCGTTAAGACATGAATAGGGACAAATGATCGTGTCCTGTGTGTTTGATTAATTAATTAATAGGTTGCATGGCTTCGGTTGTATGACGTATAGTCTCATAAACTTGTGTAGAGAATGTTTGGAAACTACAAATAGTGTCGTGTCTGCCTGCGGTGAAATATATGTCGTTTTTATATATCTAGACTGACGACATAA
This sequence comes from Cryptochiton stelleri, assembly GCA_031471745.1. Classification (NCBI taxonomy): domain Eukaryota; kingdom Metazoa; phylum Mollusca; class Polyplacophora; order Chitonida; family Mopaliidae; genus Cryptochiton; species Cryptochiton stelleri. The sequence goes on from JAUELC010092755.1 coordinate 10,475, forward strand.
ACAAAATCCACCAAGTGTTATTGTTGCAAACTTAAATATTATTTTCTAGTTTTATACGCCTGTCGAGAGACAGACTGTATTATGTATTTACGTTGGCAGTCCGGCGCTTGGTCAGGCTGACGGGCACATAGATTCCGCTCAATATCTTGATTAAATGTTGTGCGGTTCTTGTCAAACTTACTCAGTAGCTACAACCTGATGAAGACGGAGATCAAGTTTGAACATTAGCGAAATCCGCATAAAATGAATTACTATAGTGCAATCTGATCGGTCGATTCGTTTCCGCTCAATATGTTACTTAAATGTTGCTCGATTTTTGTCAAACGTTCTCAGTAGCTACAACCTATGATGACGGAGGCCAAGTTCGAACGTGAGCGAAATCCGTGCAAAATTAATTTCTACACTGCAATCTGATTGGTCGATTCATTTCCTCTCAATATCTTGCTTAAATTCTGTCCGATTCTGATCAAACTTATTTATTAGCTACAACCTATGAAGACGGAGGTCAAGTTCGACGGTCAGCGAAATCCATGCATAATTAATTCTTATCACATCTTCCTAGTGAATTGTTGTGACTGCAATTTTGCCGATCAAAGTCATATTCCTGTACAAGCCGCCATCTGTAAGCATTCATGTACTCATAAATATCTACAAGGCTGTTCATCCATCATAATGGGGGACTTCACTGTGGACTTAGTAAAAAGTCCACTAACAAACATAAACTTCAGTCAGTCACTTCTCAACTCGGTTTCCTCCACTTAATCACAAAACCAACAACTGACTTCAACACACCATTTATTGTATCTTTTCAAATGTCCATCATGAAGACAAACAACAAACAGATGTTATTGAAACCTTCTACTCTTACCATAACATTGTTTGGATTTCATTATAACTTGGTACATAATATTGTTACATAGTTTGATAAAACTCAATAACACATTAAACTCATTTAACCCAAATACAAAATGGTTCTGTTCAATAAATTGAAAAACAATAAAATTCATATAATTTAGGCTATATTATCCATAATAGGACGATTCCGGAAAACAATTTCTGAATTAATTCAAAATGATATATTGAAAATTGTAAGCATCTGTATCAATTGTGATATGGATATACATTTATGTACAACCTCGTGCAATAATATTGCCTGAATACTTTGTGTAAATAAAAAAATAAAAAATTTAGACTTCGAATTTGCTTTGTGGAATCGGCCCCTTGAATAGTGTCAGGTCATATAGTACTGATGATTGTGTACAGGCGTATTATCGATCCAGGTCATAAAGTACTGATGATTGTGTACAGGCGTATTATCGATCCAGGTCATATAGTACTGATGATTGTGTACAGGCGTATTATCGAGTCAGGTCATATAGTACTGATGATTGTGTACAGGCGTATTATCGATCCAGGTCATATAGTACTGATAATTGTGG
>JAUELC010092866.1:0-11913 GCA_031471745.1 Cryptochiton stelleri
AAATTGTTTGTCCATGCTATTTCGAGAAGTTTTTCCGGACTGTATCTTGGTTACTATCTAACTTAGGCTTTTGAAACTTGCATACTACATTTGTCTGTATATTTAGATGGGCAGCTTGGAAAACATTTCACGAATTTATGCAAATTTTCCAATAATTATGCAAATAAGCTGTCTGTTAATTTGTTTTGTCCAAGCCATATCTCACTCACAATGTTACATATGAATTTAAAATCCATTCCCAACATTCTTCTTTTTGTGTAAATGTTCAACGTAAAACTTATTTACGCAATTTATGCAAATTTCCGCCTAATTAGCTACCAATCAAAATTGATTGTCTATGCCATAAATTTGTAACTTATTAAACACATCACTGTGAAACTCATACGCACCATTCTCTGACATATCAAGAAGTGCAACTTGCAAAAATGTCAGAAAATTAAGCAAATTTCCTCACAAATTAGGCCAACTAGCCTTTTGTCAAAATGTCGGTGCATGATGTCAAGTGTATATAGTGTGTGTGTGTGTGTGTTGGGGGGGGCATATAGTCATGCTTTTCTCTTGGGTAGTTTACACACTTTCTTAAATCTTCAACGTAGTGTTACAGTCTGCTGGGAGGTCTTTATTTTTACAGTCAGGTTTATTGTGGTTTTCTCCACCCATTCATACCCTCTGGCTAAGAGCAGTATGTTCCAACCACAGTCATGCTGTATTTACGTAGCACTGGAGGAAGGTTAATTTTCCAGCAGAACAAAACACTTCACATTTTATGGTTTGTGTTAGTGTGGCTACTTTCTATTGAAGTACACGGCCGACATATAAGTGAAACACCCTTGAGTACGGCAATCAATCAATCAATTAAACAAACAAATTGCTTAAATGAGGTCAAATAAGAAGTTAAACTTATCTAATATATAGTTAAAATATATATTTTGTGGATAAACAGTTATATATAGACGAATGAGAGAATTCATTGATGTATTTTTGCCATCGTTTATAACAATCGTAAAGGAATACACAAATCTACTTATATACCATTTTCATGAGTTATAATTAGTTCTATGTTAATACCTTTATCACAAAGCTGCTTTATGTATGCTCCTTGAATTCTATCATCAGACAACAAGGCGGTAAACAAAGGAATACAGCTACATTTGACATTTTCATTCCTTACAATGTTGTTACTATTTTGAATAAATCCTGTTATTGTTCTCCCGGTAACGGTATTTTGTTTGATTTAAGGTCTTCTTTATACAGTTCAACGAAAGAGTTATTTATGCACTTGTTTACATTTCAGCTCTTTGTTACTATTTTAGTCTATCGGATCTAATTGTCTTGTTTATGTTGTACAGATCCGTACGTAAGAGTGTCCCTTGTTATCGAAGGTAAAAAGATCAAGCGGAAAAAGACTACAGTGATGAAAGGTACAGTGATTCCGGTCTGGAACGAGGCTTTGGTTTTCAATGTACCTACTGAGCTATTGTCCAAAGTTTCCCTGGAGATTAGCGTCCTCGATCATGATCTTCTAGGTCACGGTGACCTACTTGGCCAGTGCTTCATTGGTCCAGATCGTCCAGGAACTGGAGCCAATCATTGGCGAGACATGATGCAAAATCATCGGAAGGCCATAGCAATGTGGCATAACCTACAAAAATAAGACGAAAACAAGAATTGATTATCCATTGCGGAACGTCTTATGTGTCCTAGAAGACATTGGATAAACACTATTAGTTAGACAACAGGAACTTCTGATGCTAACTATTCTAAAAACAAATCAAAGAAATAAAGATTTGACGAACTTTGTAAATTGGAAATAATTTAACTCCACTTCATAATAGGCCCATACATGGATGAATGATTCTTGAAGATTGGTTTAAAATCAACAGAAATATCTAGTCACTCTTTATCCTTTGGCATCATTTCTCGCAATTGCATGGACACGTTGTCAAATGTATCTGTGGGTGTTAAAAGACTGGCTGACACATACAAGTGTGTAACAAATAAAACGACATCATTGTCTCGCCTAAACAATTGTCAAAATCAAATGGATATCGTATGCTTAGTGTGGCAGGAAAAACGCTTCAAAAAACGCTTCGTTCAAACGCTTCAACGACATATAAATTCTATACAGACTGATAACTTGATTTAGTGGTCACATTCTTAGAAAAGTTGGAAGATGGAAAAAAAGTGTGACCAGATATCAATCATGGTTCACCTCGTGTGGCTTCCATTTTACGGCGGAGGTGTCCAAATCTAAGCTCGTGTGTATCCACGCGCCATTTTCCTTTGATTTCCCCCGTTTTTCTTCGGGATTTGAGGCTATACTGCTACTTTGAGAGAAACAAGATGGCGCGTAGAAACCTTAGTGGTGAAATCTGGAAGAAGATTCCTGAATATCGTTTAGAATGACCAGATATTACGGATTCTACTAAGATGAAATACAATAATCAGAAGAACTTCGAGGTGTCATGTTGTATATGAATATTGTTGAATGCAATCGCATGTAATGTTGATAGTGAATCTGAACAGAAACAGGGTTAATCAATAGCTTTTCAACAGTGAGAGTGTCCCCTAGGCAGTCTGCAACAGATCTCTGTGCATGTAAATATACAGACAACAAATTGGCTGACTCTACTGGGATTCGAATTTGGTTCGCCAATTTATAATGATTGGTCTAATGTTTCTGCGACTGCCAATGCCAATCCAAAGAGTGAAATCTGATTAATGGATGGTAGGCATGGGAAATGGTCCGTCATGCTCTTATAGTAACTTGTTAAGTTATCCCATAAGATTGCAGGGAATGTGATTTTTATAGAATTCGAGGGTGTAAACTAAATGTAGACCCAAGAAGGTGATCTCACACTTCAGCAGGTTTACTTTGTACGAATACACTGTTGGAACAGAGATGAATCATTTTGGATACCTGCTTTGATTCCGACAGGAAAACTCTTTTCAAATGGTTAAAATTATGAGAACGCGAATACATTGTAAATAATTGGCGACCGTGATATTTCGAAAAGCCAAATCCATTCGTTTGAAATCTCTTGGGATATTAAGAGTCCCTTACCACAGAAATATGTGTTTCTATTTGAGGAATGTACAGTCCTATACGTTTTACGGTCTTCCGTAATCAAGACACTTTGGTATTGTGAACGTTCCCTCTGGGATGGACGGCTTCCAGGTCAGGGTCTGAAAATAAAACAGTTTAAGTCATAATTACCCTATTGAACGCACTGTGGGAGGTTTTTGACGGCTTCGAAACCCATTAATATAAGTAAAACGTATTAAGAAATCGCACCCACTTAGCACATGTACCATTATATGTTCCCACGATACATACTTGACTGTACACACGACCTTTCATATGCCAAAGAATGCGTTAAGATCATTAATGGTCTTAACACAGGGACTTAGTTTATTTAAGTTATAGAATGAATAAGTTTATTTTAGTTATAGAATTCATTCTCATAGATATAACGCCCACTTACATGGCTTAAATATCGACACTTATTAGTACATCGATTTGTTATTGTTTTTGCTACTTTATTTTATCAGTTCAAGCTAACTTTTCTAAGGTATAATTAAGTAATATTTACTCTTAGAAGAAAATGAATGACAGAAATGCAAATACTGATTTCAAAGTTGATCTTGATTTAATTTTACTTCTGTGTACCGTGTTTTGTTAGCAAAAGTTATAGCCGACACTAACACTGGTAACATATTGCCTCAAATTGTCTTCAGCAATTTGAAAAAGCAAATGACCAATCAAACGGCACATTTTTGTGACCAAACCATCATCAAAAATAGTTGTGTTTGTATCAACGTATTTCGATTAAATATTATATAATGGTATAGGTACAATGTAATATATTCATTGGATGGTGCTTGTAATATTTGTCCCATGTTAATATTTGTCCTGTTTGTGCCCAGTTCCTTCTTGATATCACCACAAATCACCGCTATAATGAAATATAATCAGGGTCTTTTTCTTCTTCTTAGTTCTCCTTATCTCTTAATTGCTTCAGTCTCGTGCTTTAAAGTCCATTTTGATTCAGGTACGCGGTTGTTCTTGTTTCTGTTGATTTCTGTGCGAAAGAGCAGCATGATGTGGAATTGTTGTGGCGTCTTCCACTGTAAATTAACACACATAGTCTTTATTCTTCCTTCTTCTTTTATTTTTTCGCGTCATGTGATTGTCTTGCGTCTGTCAATGAGTGTTGCCAGTAACATCGACGGCGGTCAACTTGTGTAATATGAGTGGAATAACCTGAAGTACGGCGTAAAACCTCAAACACACTAACTGGTCCAGGTACTTATTCACTGACATGCTATATACAGGTAATAGAAGACACACGGATATCAAAATGTGTCGAGAATCCAGTTACTTAAACTGGTTAAATGTTTAGGGACTGGATAAACTCTCATGTAAATTAAGTCCATGAAGGGGAGCATTCTTAAAACTTATGGTACCAAATAGCAGTTCTTACTTCATACTCAAGGAACTTCTTACTTGTATTACTTGTAACACATTAACAGTGTCTTAAAACATTTTTGTCAATCACATTGACCATTCATGTACAATTTCTGTTGACCACTATAAAAACCAAAGCATTATCTTTTTCGCCCTGGTTTCTCAAAACACCCCCATTCTTAACGTTATTCGTCAATCTTCTGCGAGTCTTTTGACATCTCGCCGGTGAAACTGAAGATACGCGAAATGTATACTACTCTTGATCTAGCTCATGTGTATAAAACGGCCCATTGAGTCACTTCGATGATGCACCTTGTATGCAATGACTAGACATTTTGAATCAAGTTGTAAACACCAAAGCAAGGCCGTTGATCCCTGACATGATCACTCGACCTAAGACGCCATTTCATCTCTTTCAAGTGACTTGATTCTCCAGTTGCATTGGTCGGTTCGACCTGATATAATGCTAACTAGTTCTATTTTATCTCTTTATATTCACTTCTTTTACCTGCTCTTGGTCGATTTACATTGGTGTGGAAAGCACATGATGTCATAAAGGATACGTTGATCTACATGGGAGCTAAGTTTTGACTGCAACACCAAATATGACGCAAATGGCCTAAAAAATACCCGTAAATCGAAGGGGACTGAAGTTACCAGAGATAGGCGATTTGGAACAAAATGGATCTAGCTTCCGGCAATATCTCCTTGACATACCAGTGTATACTCATATTACACTCCGCTATAACCACGACCAAATTTAACCTATTTTATTACATTTCCCTCATTTCATCTCTTTAATAATGTATTCGCTATTTTCTTAAACTATCCGTCAACTCTTTTTTCATCGTTTCTTTCGGATGAAATTTCGTTAGTTTTTTTCTTTAATTCCTTTGAATATTTATGTGGATTAGTTTTGTTCTTTTGTCTTTGTGTGCAGATTATCGCCACTTCAGACCAAAAATCTCCTCTTTGTTCAGGCTTATTGTATTTGCTGTGTTACATTTAGCTTCCGATATTGTGCTGTCGCATTTAGATCTGACATAATCCTGTTTCCATCGCGGGGGATTGGTTTGTCCAGCTGACCAATCACAGAGCCGCTCCCCGAAAATTGGCAACGACAAGCCAGACATTTTATCTATAGCTATTTTATATGGCTGATGATTGCACAATTGAGACAGTGACCTTTCGTGAACCACACAGTACCTGGCGTAATTGAACGCTGTTAGGTTCAGGCTTGTGTCAGATTTAAATGCAACAATACAATACAGAGGAGCTGATTTTAATCAGATAGATCTTATAATATGTCAACTAAGTTTTGGACCTAATTAGCATAATGTCTCTGCTCAAACATTTCCACATGTGCTTTTAGTGACCCTTTAAACATTTCTGGTCTGACATTTCCAAGAAAACCACTTGACATATCTCCAATTCCCCACATCGCTTTGATATTGCAGCTTGAATATCTGACTTAACTTAAGTAATACAGTTACTGAGGTCATTTACTTCCTGAAAAATCTAACTAAACTTATTTTAGCAGGGTATGAAACTTTCAGCTCAAGTTTGTCTGAACGTGAGCAACTCATCTTCCACTAATATCCGACAGTATCAAATTTAAAAACGAACATTCAAAACAAAGACACATGTTGTCTTGTAAAATGAAAGACTGTTTAGCGTGTGGTAAACTGCTGATCACATGAGGCTTTTCATTGGTTTTAAAAATTGTTTGTCTATGTTGAATGAGTTTCCGTTTTTTCTATTCGCAATTGTCTATATTTTTCTTTAGTTCAAGAATATTTTAAGAGTAATATTGTATATACAAGTGTGTGAAAAAATATATTTACATACATTAAGATAAACAAAAGAAAACCCAAACTAAAATGTAGGCTTTCAAAGTATATGGAAAAGAGAGGAAACATAGTTTGTATATAAAAATTACTTCTCCATCACACCTCCACCTATTATTGTGCGAAGCTGCGCGTCAAATATATATATTTTGGCGACACGTATATTAACGGACATCCATGTGCCAGTGTGATTAATCTTTAGAAATATTTAAATATATAAGAATATTGTTACTGTTATTCATCGTTAAAGACTGAAATTGATATATTTATTGCTTATTATATAGTTGACTATATTTAAAGTCACATTCGCACACAAAAATTGGGTATTTTTCATTAGAATCACAGGAGTTATAGATATTTTTCTCAAGAAGTAAGAAGCTTTCCTTTAAAGCCATCCCCGGACTTGTAGGTTAAGTGTCAAATCAGGAACACGTTTTGATGTACCGACGTTACTCCAAGTCAACGGTTATTAGCCCCGCCACATGACAAGATTAAAACTATTGACTCGTTACGTACAAGGTCACACAGCGCGGTGGGATCAAAGGCTTTGTTGATACATATGAGGAAAAAATGACCGCACTCTTTTCGTTGAATTCGAATTATGGCAGGATTTCTCCCTGCTGTACAAGCCTTTGTGCCCATTGAATATATATATATTTTTTATCTCAACGTGACTTTTTTAATTTATGAAAAAATTTCAAGACTTGTTAAAATCAAGGCAATCATAATTTGTTGAATAACACTAATTTTGTATGCGTTTGTGACTTAAGAATTGAGCGTATATTTCTTTGTATTACTATGTCTGAAATGAAAATATCAAAGGTACGTAATAAATCCAAAGCTAAAAATGGGTCCAAAAATATCCCAATGGATCCCAGTTTGGAGATTATTTGATAAACATGGAACTTGAATCTAAATGTGCACATAAGATTGATTCCACAGTTCAAGAATTGTTCAACCATTGGACAGCGGACAGTATTACAATATTTTCTTTCGGCACGTAGTTAAATTCATAAAGGGGCAACAATGAACCGATGGCGTCTAACATTGTAAATTTGCACACTTTGTATTATTGCACCATGTATTATGTCCTGTGATCGTCTTGTATATTGTCATTGTTTATTGCCATTGGAGTCGAGGGTGGTTTCCTTCAACCACGCCGGCATATATGTGAAATAAACTTAAGTACGGCGTAAAACCCCAATCAAACAAATACTTCATTGGCTTCCTCATTCAAATTTGTTTTCTTGCATTGTATTGTTTAAACAAGAAAACAAATAGAACCCTGAAAGGATAAATGAATCGATCGTTAATTGTGATGTGGCAAGCTGGGTGTTTGTGGTCTCGTTAGTCAACCACTGATTGGTTGGTTTTGTGTTTGCTGTTCAGCCAATGATTGTTCAGCATTTTGTGGATGGTTGACATTTAGAGGGATGGGATCAAGTTTCTTAATGTACATTACCAATAAAGCTATGATCTGCGCTCACTTTATGGAAATCTCGATATGAAAAACAAAGTAGTTCAACTATAGAACACTGAACCCCGAAAATAGTTCAGCGATTCATCAACAAGGAACATTACACATAATGCCAAAAGGTCACAAGTTTCTTTGTATATACTCTCCAAATTAAGCCAAAAGTTCACTGGCCTTGCGCTTTATTTACGCGTTTTGTTTTTGCTTAAAAATATGCTAATACCTCATTTTAACACAAATTCCACACAGTGATGTTTTATAGAACAGTGAAATTTATCCAACGTTTTAGATTTACGCGTTTCAGTGAAATATCAAGAATGTGCCCTGATTTATGGAGCCAGGGATATAAAAACAAAATTGAAAATTACGAAATTCTTGAAAACTGATCTATAAAATTTATGTTATTAACAGAAAAATAAAATTCTAACGTTGACCTTTCATTGAAATTAATGTTGGTGTCCAACAGGTATATCCTGCCGACAGCTAATTGTACTTGTTATAATGATATACACATATTTTCTTAATCGTTTTAAATCATGATGTTTTATGTGAAGAAGTTTATGCCTTGTCTTGTTTGCTTTAATAAACAGTTTAAGTTTTTGTATATATTATACGCATCGTCCCTATTGTTTTATCTAATTTCTTTATTTATCACAAATTGTCCTACTACCTTACAGTTACAGGTAATTTTATTCTTGGCGACTCTATTACTTTAACCAATTCTGCATTATGTTTGGTTATACGAATAAAGTAAGCCGTTTCGCCTGAACATATTTCCCTATGTTTATATTTTCACACCTGGGATGATCTTGTGCCTTTCTCTTTTGTTCAATGTTCGTGAAAATGTTAATGTTATTACTACTCTAGTTATTTCCCATCATTGTTTCATACTTTATCTATTTTTATATTGTGACGTACAATTACGTGAAACTACAACAGGATATTGTACTTTAACATGTGTTCTTCACGTGTTATCCCAATGTTATCAAATGAAATACGTATATTGTGTTATGATCTTTAAAAAATAAATATATTTCAGCATACAAATATTTTGTGTTTTGAAATTGTTTTTTTTTAATAGATGGAGGTAATGAGAACTTCGGAATTTCTGTGTATGGCGTGATGGATTGATAAACTGATCTACGAAAGCATGGTTACATAAAGAAAAACTGGTCGTAGTGAAATACTGAAATCAGTAAATGATTTTGATTTAAGAGTGTAAAAAGTTGGTGTGAGTCTATTACTAAATTGCAACAGGAAGTCAACATACGGGGCTCATTGATCTGATCTGTTTGTTGCCAGTGACGTCGAAACTGGTTTCCTTCACCCAATGAGCTGGTACGCCGCCATATCAGAAAAATAACCTGAATTCTCACACTAAAACCCCCGTATTCCCACTCCAAAGCCAGTTGATACTGTGTGTTATTTTAACTAGTTAAAATAACATCTATGTTCATTGTTTGTTGCCAGTGGTGTCGGGGGTTGTTTCCTTCATCCATTGGGCATGCACGCCGTCATTTAAGTGACATAACTTTAAGTACGGCGTAAAACGCCAGTCAAACAAAAAAAAACAACATTTTGATTCGTCAATACAGAAACAAAGGTCTACTTTCAGGTCATCTAGAGGTCGTACGTAGAATGCTGTATATAATCATACCGTATATGGTATACTCTTTAAGATCTACAAAATGAAAACAATACGTGGAGCTAATATAGATCTGATATAGACCGGCTGAAGTTGGTTCCCAGTTCCTTATTCGGTTGAAGTGAGATCCGAGTTCTCAGTTCCCTATTCGGTTGAAGTTAGTTCTCAGTTCCTTATTCGCATGAAGTAAGCTCGCAGTTCCCAGTTTCTTATTCGGTTGAAGTTAGTTCCTAGTTCCCTATTCAGCTCAATTCTGCAAATAATATTATGAACGCATATTTTCAGGATAATGCCGAAGAATGTGTATAAGGAACTGGGAACCAACTTCAGCCGGTTTCTGATTTTAATCAGATTGCGTATATGGTATACTGTTTTCACGCTCATTGACTATCAATATTCATATGTGGCATTTGATTATTTGGTCTGCTTGTTGCAATTTCTGCTCTAGTCGATTTGATATATGTATATAGGGACCGTTAAAAGTAAGCGATGCTGATTAATAAGTCAACTAAGACAGTTGCCGATTTGGCCTGTACTTTTTTTTCTCTGCGCTCATACATAGTCATACGCGTTGAAACACCAAAATGTTGGATTCGATGACCTATTTATATACAGGGCATTGTTTCAAATCGAGGTACATCGGCTGTTTTTTCCCATGAGAGATAATGTCAGAATATAAGTTTGTAAACATTGAAACTGCACTTAAAATAATAGACTATATTTTTGAGAAAAAAAACAAAGACGACTAAACATTTTACATTTTGACGATTTAGTCAGATCTTGTTGTGGTTTATATTTTGTCATTATGGCTTTGCATTGACATTGAAGTACGTATGTTTACGATCTCATGAATATTCATCGTCAACACACCAAAGTTTCACAATGCAGATTTTCCAACACTATCCAACTCTCGTCTGTTAATTTTAAAATTCACTCGCCAGAGGATCGTGATTATAAAAATTAACAGACTTAAGTGATATACATCGGATAATATAGTCTGTAGTTAGATAACCTCTAAATACAGTGTAAAAACACAAAGAAACAGACAAATAAACTCATAAGCGAAACAAGTGAACAGGCCTAAAGTGAAGCTGGCAGACGTTGTATTGACTCATCTTTCTGGTTTTCACAGAATTGGAACATACTAGGAGAGTTATTTCTGAGTCTATGACTTCGATTATCTGTGCAAAGGCCTACATTTAGGTGCTATCAGAAGTCTGCATCCTCTTATTGAATTATATTATATGTTTTACATTATATATAAAGTGTTTGGAGAATCGAAGAAAAACTCCACATCCAAATCGGGAAATATTTAAATTCCTTGACCGGTTAATAGGACATTCTTGTGCTTGAACTTGTGTCCAAATTTATACTTTGATCCAGACAAACATGTACTGTAAAATGTTTAGTAAAAGTTACGAGCACAAAAGTTCGTGACAATGTTTGTGGGGATATCAGCCTTGCCACGGGAAGAAGAGGGACCACGCGAAGCAGTAATGTTCTGGTGTCTGTAAATATGCATCCTGTGTCTGTCTTGTATCGTATTATTGCTTGTTGCCAGTGTCGTCGAGAATGATTTCCTTCGCCGATTGGGCTTTTACTCCGTCATGAATATGACTGAAATAACCTTAAGTGGGGCGTAAATCACCAATCAATCAGATAGACAAATCGTATGTTCAAAACTTGTTAAAAAATTGTCATAATTTCCACTGCAGATTCTTTATTTCTGCCTTGACACCACTTTAATAATAAATATAACTCCTGACTCAGTCCAAGACAGTTTGTATCCAGTGTTTTGTATTTACAATTGTACCAACATTTCTATATATTATAACGTCTGCAGTTCGTACACTGTAGTTCTGTACTCCGGAGGGAAAAGTCATTCAATATTTACCAGTGTATATGTTACACAATACAGTGTACCACAGCTCTAAAATGTTTTATTGAACTCAGTTGTACAAACACAATACAATAGCCAACACTATATTATATTATTTCTATTTTCTAAAGTGCGTTATTATTTATAAATAGGAAAATGCTTATTCTTTCTTCAACTGTTGGAAACGTTTGAGCAGAGAGGGACTTAACTGAAGCACAGAGGATCGAGAGAAGAGGCTGTTAGTTGCGGTACAATTCTGAAGAGAGCTTCGAAAACATCTCTTTGTTTTACTATTGTAATGTGTTGTGTTTTTTTCACTCTCTTCTTTTGAGTTATTTTTTTCCTATTTAACAAAACGGTATCAAGGAAGAGAGATATGTGAAAATTCCCCTTGGGTTGAAATTAGTAGCTAGTGTAACTTCTAGGTTTATTTCTTCTTTTTTGTTTTGTATAAGCTGAAAATGCATTTATAGCTTTATTCAAGGAACAAATTACTTTAACAACATGCGAACTGTCTTTAAACATACACTAGTGTCCAAAAGAAACGATACCAACTTGTTTTTAAAATATTTTTGTTACGAATTGATTTTTGTAATATGA
>JAUELC010092977.1:0-11913 GCA_031471745.1 Cryptochiton stelleri
AAATGGCGACTAGGTGTGGTCAAGTTTTTGAAGCAGCGTGGCTCAAACATTTAAGCAATTCCCTGACAACCACATGTTAGAATAAGTCTGCTCAGCACATTTTCTCTCAAAACAAACGGTGTCGAGTTTATGTGGATGAGAATATGTATCCGCTGTGCAGCATTTTCTTTAGCGCTGTAATCGTATGAAGAATAAAACCCTAGTACCAAACACCCATTACTATTGAAATCAGCAGGTATAACATGGTCCGTTTTCGCCCACATTATTCCGGCTACAGGTTAAGATTTGGCCGTGTGAAAGTCTACGCAACAGTTTGTGTTAAGCGGTATCGTTGTGTTGTAGATGATAGACATCTGTAACTTAGCACAGGCTTTTTAGCGGCAGTTCATTGTTTCAATAAACATCAGTCACAAAACACTGTGTTGTTCTAGATTGGGACGACAAGAAACCTCACCCTACCAGTTAACAATCAAAATTAAATCACAGACGTCATGGTATTTGACACATTGAATTCTATGAGAGGCTGGCTTTTACAGAACTGCCAAAATAGCCCGTATACAAATCATTTTGATAGATCATTGACGTTTATTAAAGAGGCGCAATTTAAATATGTTTAAAAGTGAAACGTCACTTTATTATATATCCACCCGTTGCCTCAAGTAGGGAGAAAAGCTATCTGAGTCGATAGACCAGTGAGATGAGAGAAATTGAGACATCGATCCAGGTCACCGCCTGGAACTTTCTTCAAGACCATGGTACACCCCTCCCGATATTACACCTTGGGTAATTTACTTCACCTGTGGTAGTTAGGTTACTAAACTCGAATCAACACTATTCCGGATACATTGTTATGAAACCCGAACTTATTTCTCTTAAACAACCTAATGGGATTTTTAGCTGAGCCGGGTTTACTTTCTTAATGTGATAATGTAGAGTTGTGGAATATTTCCACCCTGGACTACTCTCACCTCCGCTAACATTCCTGATATAAGTCTCCAGCTTACAATAAACCAGGGTATTTATTTGTTCGTCGGTCCTCCAACATGTTTTACTACTTGCAGCGGAAGTTACTATTGGGATGGCGTCTTACACATGTGTGAGTCTTGGTGTAATTAAGGTCAGGGGTCATGTGGGGTCAAGGTTGTTTGATATGAACCTAGTTTGGCGGAAGGAAATATTCAGTGTTTTATTCTGTCTACATTGTAACTACGCTGTAAAGTTCTGAAACGGAAATCGCAAGATAAAGCAAAATTTTGTTGAACAATTGGTCCGTTAGTCTACAATAGTTATAGGGAATGTCAAATCTCAGATCAGTAACGTCTCCCATCCATCCCTGCGAAGTAGCGGCCATGCATATCTTAGTACATATACCCTGCACGGCAATATAAAATGTGTCAACCAGACATTGATACTTCTCTGTAAACTACGCTACATGTCTAACTATTGTCTAAGTATGCTAGTTTTACCAACTGTCTTTTGAAAATCTATGCATCGGTTTAATGGAACAAAAATAATTAATTCAGAGATATTTATGATTGGAGCGTTCACTAGAGTTATTATATCAAGACGAGATTTAAGTGAATTCACATTATATAGAGCTGATATATTTATTTGTTTTAAATCCAGAGAAAAAAAATTGCTTGCGTTCAACGGTGTTCGAACCCAGGTCCTTTGGATGACAGAGGCAACAATCTACCAACACGCTTCAGAGGATCACGATGGAATGTTACCCGGATTCTCATATAGATATGTTTATAGAACATTTTATTGGGCGGACCCAGAGGAATTTAATGGCCACGTTCCCATACTGGCTGCTGCGCCCAACACGACTCCTTTTCCTATTCATCTACACAAGATCGCAGTAAATAACATACAGTAAAGCATGTTTACTAGAAATTTAAACGGTTTTTAATATTTGTCAATTCATCGAATGAATGAATGAATGAGTGAATACATGTTTGGCGGAATTATGAATGAATGAATGGCGGAATAAATTATCAATGGAGCAAAACCAGATTGTTGAAACGTAGAAAATTCTAGATTCGAATTAATAGTTACACACATTTGATATGTATCGCCAACTTTTTTAATTTAAATCCAGTTAAACTATACCTAGCTATTAGTTACCCATGAGCTAACTCCCCAAAGTTAGCGGGCACTTGTTCCCAACATCGGGGTCTCTCAGTCTGCTGTGTGACTTGAAGCTATGAATTATTTACTGTCTGTTGCAGGAGTCAAGCTTATTAAACAACTCCTTAAGCAGAATAACTTGTCTATAAAGATCAGTGGAGTTAAGAACACCTGGATCTTACTGAATACCTGATTTAATTCACTAATTGACCCAATTTGTCTGTTAACTGACAAACCGGTACTATGGTAAAATATTACTGTATCACCAGGCCACACCCTTCACGTGCTTACCCGGACAGGTGTTTTGACCTTGATAGTTAACCACTCTTCACATGTCGGATGATTAACTGTGAATCTGGATTGTTTCAGATATACATATGGCATATTAAATAACAGCTAGACCATCATATGCAAGTAAAAACAGAGAAAATGAATTTGTGTTTTTACGAAAACCAGTATGGTTGATAAAATTATAAGATATGTCACCATGGATACGTTTGCACAGTAACCATGATAACTACACACCCGAAAAACAAAAAACAAATCCCAAACCGTAGCCTTACGTTACCAATAGAACTATACAGGCATACACTAAAATTATTTTATATTGTCAATCAGACCTTTCAAAACTGTAATTGATAACATATGAATATTTCGTAGCATCTATTACTCTTTAACTTAAAATTGAAATAATCGGTTTAAATAAGAAAATCGGCTTTTACAGACCAATATATATGTGAATTTTTATTTTCGATTGATTTTCTCTTTGTTTATTTTATAATTGAAGAGAGATTAGCAAAATTGCACCTGCACCTTGTAAAAATCCGTGTTGTTTGTAGACGTATCTTTTTGTCTTTGGTAATCGACTAGGTTTCGAGCACATCATATGTTGATTTATTTCTGTAGAGAGAGTAGAGAGTATATCTATTTCATCGGACTAGCAGTGGCTTATTTAGAGTAGGTCTCATTCACAGCAGTAACGCATTCTCTTAACTCTCTGGGACACCTGTCAAGACTGGGCCAGAGGGCACGTGGGCTCTCACTCAGGTCCGCGTCCGTTTACATAGCAGTTGATACTCGGACCATCAGTGACCAGCTAAAACAACTTGTAAATGGTCACTTGAGGCCATACTTCAACTGAGTCACGAATTAACATCTTTGTCTCCGACGATGCTACACGCACAAAAATAAAAGTAGACTACATATATAGAATCTTTCTTTACATAAACAAATTTTTCTCTCTTCATTTATAAAAAAATATATATATAATTTTTCAACAGCAAGTTTGAATGTTTCTATAATGTTGATTAATATGCAAATCAGTAATGTAACACTTCATTGTCTTTGATCTTTATATACATTGATTGACAAGTTGTCATTTGTTATTTGGTTAAAAAATTTACTCTTTAAGAAAATCAAAAGCTTTCTTTGTTATTTCATAGATCATCAATAAATCTCAAAACGAATCGATTCATACAGAATGTGCTAATTAAGTGTGCTGTAAAGTTTGGCTCAAATCATAACGTAGATTTCAGAAAAACTCATTCCAAAGTTTAACCGGGTAAGTAAGTTTGAGTTGGGACGCTGGTTAGTTGTGACTATAATGGCTTACATACATAGACAGTTTGTCAGTCGCGGATAGGCCCATGTAACCGATCGACTCTTCGTCCCTTCATACACTTATACTTTACTTCTCTATTTCTTCCATCCTGGTCCGATGAATTTGTTCTCAGGACCTTTTTCTTATAACTAAATCTAGACATTGTATTACCGGCGAGGTTTGTTTTAGATATCAACACATGTGGGCCTCAGCCTGACCAATCGAAAGAGGTATTTTACCTAAGGTTAGCCGAGAAATAATATATGTATTGGATAGAGAGTAAAAAGAGTGCGATAGAAAAGAGTAAGGAAAGTTGACTAAGCCCCGTTTACATGTGTGCCAATTCACTTTCAGCCGGCTTGATGCAGCGCTCAAGGGGTAGCTCTGATTGAACGGTTACCGCGGGAGAACGTCTAGACGGGTGCCTCATTGAGGTGCTGGTGTACCCCTTGAGGATTTATACCTACAGATGGTCTACTAGAAAACACCATGGAAAAGAAGTGATTTAGTGAGATTGATTATGCTACGAGGGCCAAAGTGCGGTAACACAGAGAATGATCTGACAGGACTGGGTCTTTAAGAGGAACTTAACAAGGTTATGTAATGGTAAGTACTGCTATATATTTGTTCACAGTTAAATGAAACTCGTGCAGGAATGGCCCTGAAATAAAGATCCTTTTTTTAGTAACTTTATTGAAAACAATGTCACTGATTCCATACCAATACCATATCATTTTCAGTATAAAATAATTAAAAAAAATAGAGTTACACGTAGGCCTTTTATTGAGCGTAGCCTGTATACACTGAAACCGAGAAGGAGAATTTATTAAATTATTACCGCTATATGTATGTGCGGATGATGGTTGTTAAAGAACGAAATCTACATGACATTTAGCTGCACGACACAGCATCACCCGCCAACATACACGACAGAGGTTAACATCGCTTGATTAGCTTTTTTCCGCGTCTAGACATATCAATTGAATAGACCGTATTGCTCTTACTTATACACTGGAAAACTAAACAGAGAGTTTAAGTCTATTTGATTTGATAAGAAGTGTCTAAACTATGTCCAGGGTTATTAGGCTTCGTGTAAATGTCGAATGGAACTTTCTTCTAAATTTAAGCTTTTCGTGTCACATTGAACCGGCGTAGTTTACAAAAGTAAAAAATGGCAATGTTGGTGTTGAAATTGATATTTATATCAGCTGTAAAGTAAGTCATGCTTTAAACCAGGCGAGATCTTACAGATTAAGTAGAATCTTTCAGGAACTTCATAAACCATAAGAAAGTCTAAGGAAATGAGGGTGACATTTTTTTCTGAATTCCCTTGATCGTTTAATCTTAACATTCCGGAACTGTATTTCAGCTTGGAAACAACAGTTATATATGTATTTGGATGTCAGTTCAAGATTAAATGAACGCTCTGCTCATATCGCTGTCTCCTTAATGTAACACAACAGCACAGAGTATCCGACTCCTAATAAATCCAGTTGACTGAAGAAATTATCGAAAGTTATATTTGGCCGCCTTCCAGGGCGGCTTCATCAACTCTCCGCTTAGATGGCATAAGTCGTGAAACAAAGTCCACGAAAAAGTTACATCAAGTTTATCTTCTTTAAATTATTTTATATAACATGAACTTGAATAAATTCATATTTCCACATAATTATATATTTGTAAATATTAATAATATCTTGTTAAACCATAATTTATTCATATTGTCATGTCTACCCGGTGAGACCATTGGACTGCGAAACATGCATTTTGTTTGAAAGAGGTATTTGGTGTCTATCTGATAAAAACTATGTTAATATACATTTATTGACACATTTGACAAATTATCTGGTACAACCTGTACCAAGCTGAAGTGAAGTGAAATAACATGTACACATTCTGTGTCTTCTTCAAATGGGTTAAATTATAAAAGGTATGGTATTGAGCTAATTTCATCGCCAGTGGAAAAGCAGGAATATCAGTTGTTATACTCAACGGTTGTAGTCTACTTTTCTGTCAAAATAACTATGATACCATAATTTGTATAGTCTTTTACAACCCCCCCCCCCCCCCCACACAAAAAAAACCCCAAAAACAAATGAAGAATCCAAGGACATCTGGCTTTGATCAAAAATGCTTTATTAGCACATTGTACGATCTTAATTTATATAGTCATTACAAAAAAATACAAATGAAGAATCCAAGGACCTTTGGTTTTATTGAAAAATGCTTTATTTGCACATTGTACGATCTTAGGCAATATGGTAGACTTTAGCGATATACAATAGACAGAATAAAACCACCTTGTACCAAACATGTGGTCAGGTCGATCTGAAACGAATGTTGGAATGTCCATACTGAGTTAAAGCTATTGTTCCTCTGACTTGCAACTCGTAAAAAATCACATCATTTCCATTTTGTTCTTTTAACTCAACATAGTTTAGTTGTCTGGTGTTTAGAATACATATGTTGTTAACGACTTGACGTCTCTTTCTCTCTCCACAGGTTACAATGAAGGGGAAACCGACCAGACAACACTTCTGTATTATTGGAATCACATTATACATCACCTCAGTCTACTGCCGTAAGTATTATAACCTTATTTCAGAATAAACTTATCAGAACAGTGAATGTAAGATAATAGACATTACAAGAATACCCAAAGCGGTGTGAACTTGTCCACACACATTTAAACCCGAAGATGGAACAAACTTGTCCATACACATTTTAATCCGAAGACAGAAGGAACTTGCCACAAACATTACAACCCGAAGATGGAACAAACTTGTCCATATACATTTAAACCCGAAGACAGAAGGAACTTGTCCATAAACATTTAAACCCGAAGACAAAATGAACTTGTCCACAAACATAACAACCCGAAGATGGAACAGACTTGTCCATACACATTTAAATCCGAAGACAGAAGGAACTTGTCCATCAACATTTAAACCCGAAGATAGAATGAATTTGTCCACAAATATTAAAACACGAAAACAGAAGGAACGTGTTCATAAACATTTAAACCCAAAGACAGAAGGAACTTGTCAATAAACATTTAAATCCGAAGACAGAATGAACTTGTCCACAAACATTAAAGCCCGAAGACAGAATGAACTTGTCCACAAACATTTAAACCCGAAGGCAGAATTAACTTGTCCACAAACATTTAAACCAGATGACTGGACTAACTTGTCCACAAACATTTAGAACTGAAGGCTGGACTAACCTGTCCACAAACATTTAGATCCGAAGACTGGACTAACTTGTCCACACAAATTTAGACCCGAAGACTGGACTAACTTGTCCACAAACATTTAGACCCGAAGACTGGACTAGCCTGTCCACAAACATGTGGACTCGAAGACTGGACTAACTTGTCCACAAACATTTAGACCCGAAGACTGGACTAACTTGTCCACAAACATTTAGACCCGAAGGCGGGAAAAACTTTTTTCCACAAACATTAAACCGGATGACTGGATGAAATGGGTTTGGTAATACAGATTTTTCAGCATAAGAAATACATTGTACAGTAGTCCTACTTCGGTGGAAATATTTATGAACAAATATTTAAACTGTACATTTGATAAGCAAATTTGATAAGCAGATAGCATCCCATAAATTCTGTTTATGTTGCTTACGATATCAAACTTATAGCACTTTATTCATCTTCATACAGTTTTAGACAGATTGTCGGCATCAAGCCTCTGCTTAGAAATGGCTTCTGACTTGACCCGAATTAACGACCTTGACATATATTAAAGCTCATAGCCTTTCAGAATAGCTATTTGCTGGCATATATTTACCCTCTTAATGTGTCGAGAAATTCCGAATATTTCTACAATGGACACAGATGTTCATAGCAATTGTTTTAATGTCTATATCGTAGCTATTGTCTTATCCCGAGCACAGCCTCTGGCTAGCTCTTAAGTGCTATGTTTTAAGACATTTTTGGGGCGCCGTACATTAACACCAATATACGGAATGGTCGATTTTGAACCACCTCATGTGGGCTATGTGACTGTGTCCAAAGGCCTTAAATAAAGATAAACAGTTGATATTTGAAGTGTACTATTAATCGTATATTCTGGGATTCTTGAGATTCGTTTACGGCCATTCTTTAAAGACAAGAAAAAGTTGATTAAATGCGGATCAGTGGATTGAAATGTCAGGAATAGCCTATTTGCAACGAAAGCATCTCATGTCGAATTTACTTTTTGAGAGATGGGGTGTATTGGAATCTGATTCAGAAAGCGGTGGAAAAACAATTCATAATTGAGGTTAACCAACTTATTTCAGGTTATACCGCCGCCACTCGAGACATGCTTCAAAACACCAGATTTCTTGCTATAACCGGAATGACCAGCAGCGTGAACAGTGTTTTAAATACATAATCATCTTGGTATATATTGTTAAACATTTAAGCAGCGTTTCATCCTGGCGTGCATTGAACGGTTTTGATTCATTCAGAATGAATGAGATTATCACAGAATAATTCAGTCTGATAGCTCATGTGATCTGCCCACCCAGACAGAGATGGACTAGTAGTACTAGCTGAAGTAGTAGATCATTCCCCTGGAAGCTAAAAGGGCAATTTGTAACCAGACTATCAGTTTTTTGTCCATCGTTCGGTTTTTATTGGGGCTTTACTTTTAGACATAGCACCAACCTTTTACCGCGAAACATTATTCTCGTGTGGAAAATTTCTTTCTTTTTGAATATTAGGTATAGATATTCAAAACATATTTGTATAAATGCGCATTTCAAATTGCTGATTGTCTTCTGTACTTATTCGGATGTTACTCACTGTATAAAAAGTGTATTGGAATTCTTAAGGGCGTTGGTTTGATTTTAGACTCCAGGTTGATATGTTAATATAGATGATTAGCTTATCTCTAACTCACGTGGTATGTCTTCCTGAATATAATTGGTGTCATTTGTCTATGGCCTTTACGTTCTCACGTCATAGCCTTGTCCTCCTTCCAATTATACTTGCCAATGGATTATATCGTCCCTACATGTAGCCTCTGTTTCGACATGTGGAACCCATATTACGTGACTCACTCAAGTCACACATATTTATATTGTTTCTAGAACTATCACAAATGATAATCCCGTCTGTATTTGTATTGCATTTGTCTCCCTCCCTATCAATATGCTAGCACCACACACTTGAAGTGTTACCCGAAGCTATAAGCCACCAATGTTACTGTATTTAACTAGTGTCACGACAGAAAAATAACAAATACTTGCATACTGTCTGTAAACTCGGCTTCTCGGCTTATATATACCATCGGAAAAATATGTATTTATTTGAAATGAAAATCTTGATTGCATTTGCCCCGTTCTCAATATGCTAAAACTACAATTGACTTGTTACCAAACTATAGGTCAAAATAATTACTGCACTTTACTATTGTGACAGTGTCTTAGATAATTTAACTCAGAAAAATAATAAATAATTGCATGTAGTCTACAGATTGAAGCCCCGGCCGCTTATATATGCCATGAGGAAAAAACTACGAAAATCTTGACCTGGATTTGTTGGGAATTTGCAATCGAGTAAAGTTTACGTGTCCTACAGAACATTCTCATTATGATCTAGACAATTAGTGGCGTTACTCACTGTTACCCATCACCCTATTGTCAAAGCCTCTATTCAGCTTCTCTTGATTTGCTTTGATTGTCCTCAGGGAACGTACCGCCACCTGAGCTCTTCAATTAGCCTATATTAGGACGTGTCATCCTATTGTATAGAGGCTAAGGAAAGTAAAATCTTTTCTAGTTCTATACGTATGTGTGTTAGATTTATCTGTGTACTTTAACGCTCTCTGCACACACTTAAATTGGGCAGAAGGTCTTGTGGCTTCGAGTAGCCGTTACACTGTGAAGTATTGCTGCCATGTAAAGCTCTAGTAGTCTGTCAGTTAGGCGTTATGTACCACATGGCAAACAAACTTTCTTCTAGGGTGACCTTCGGGATGTTGTACCCCAGTCAGGGGTTCAACGTGTGGGATCTGCCCAGTAACTGTGGCTTTAACGTCCTGTGGGTTTCCAATAACAGCAATCTCTGTATCCAATTACAACACAATTTATATAGGCATCATGCGATGTAGTAAAAGGTAATTCGTTTTGATTTAATAGTAGTATTAAGCGATCAATCGACGAGTCATTAAATATATATTTTTACCATCTGTCTATTCCCATTTCTGTCAGTTCGTCTATTGATTCTATCTTCGCAGCCCATGTAGTGGTAATCCATTGTCTAAGTTCCAATCAATGGAAATATGCTGAGTGTCTAACGTTTATATAAATGTGGCCTTGATATTTCTGACAATCTGAATGTTTGGTAGGCGGGATGTGTTATCCTCTCAGTGATACTGTGACAGTCAGCATTGGTACGATGTTGCTGGTACTCCATGGACAAAATCTTTACCAAGGTTACAAATCTCTGAACCGAAAAGCTTCGGTTTCCGCGTCTACATTTCCTTAGCTTGATAATTACTCTAAAAGTACTCCACGAACAGATTTCTGGAAGGCAAGCCCCCAGCGGGTGGACGGCTTGCATCTCTCACTCTGATGGGAGCAATTTTTTTTTTATCTGTTCCAACATATCTAATGGCTGTTTGAATCTGTTAGGCAATCTGTTGAGCTCTAATAAGACCAGTACACCATGGCACACAGTCGAAATGAACTTGTTTGAGCTGCGCTAAAGTGATCTCAAATGTGTTACATGGATATGAGTTAGACCGCCATGTAAGATATGACGTAAATTTAATGATTAGGGTTAGAGTTAGGGTTAGAGTTACAGTTAGGGTTAATTAGGGTTAAAGTATGCTTAGTCCTAGAACTAAGAATTGGCGTTGTCTTACATGAAGGATTAACCTGGATATGTGTCCAGGAACGAACGCGGCTTACCACCAGCTTCCAGGCGGTCATAATTCAATATAGATACAAAAACACAATAGCGATTTGATAAAGGCCTAAGTACAAGTTGATTATATACACACGCATTTTATATTCTTCGACACCAGTCATTGTGTCCCATATACGTTAAGAAATTAAGGAACACTTGTCTTAAGAATGTTTCATTTCAATTCATAATAAATCACTTCCTGAATCACTTCAATGGTCACATATAAATGACATCATACCTTTTAACCAGTTACCAGAGTCTCGTCTATCAGTTCTGTTTCAAACAAGTGATACCATTGAAAGCCTCTCTGGGACCCGAACAGAGGAGATATCATACTTGAAGTCACCATGTTTAACATGCACTTAGGTTTCGGGACAAATCGACCCTAAGAGAATTAATTGCTGCCAAAATTCTTGGAATGTTCTTTCGCCGACTGAAGTGACCCTATTTTTAGTTGTCTATCGAGGCTCAGACCTCCACCATCAGATCGGTTACAGGCGCTGATAAGGCCCGTCTAACAGAATAGACGTATCCGGGCTGTTATGTAACATATTGTCAGATTGTCGAGAATCTCTCAAAGGTCTTCTGCAGGGTTCCCAAACTGCGTGAATCATCGGTAAAAAGCTAGACAACTAACTGAGCAAAGCTAGACAACTAACTGAGCAAAGCTAGACAACTAACTGAGCAAAGCTAGACAACTAACTGAGCAATAGGAAGAATTATTCGTACTGAATAATTATTCATACCAGTTTTGATATTTTTCATTTGTGATCGTCTAGTGTGAAGCTGTTGGCGTGTACGAGCTTTGTCAGTCTGCCAATAAAGATAGAGAGACGGATCGCATTGTTTTCTCACTCGGCAGTCTGCTTGTTGAAACAACAGTTAAACACGGACTATTAGCTATTCGGTAGTGGGGTGGGGTGACTAGGAGGCCAGGCATACCACCATATTAGCTTAGCATTGCAAAAGGTCATTGAGTGCAATCCTTGTAAAGAGTACGTCGAAATCCAGTTGTTTGCCGTTGTCATATCATATGAAGTTTATTAAAGAACTGCATGATGTCAGATGAATAGAGATAAAAGACGGTTATAGAGAAATACAACTGATACAAATACCAAGTCCACATTTCGTGTCTTAAAATGACGTTCAGTTTTTGCCTCAGTTTATTTTGCCTATGGTGACGAGATATTTTTTTAGTATTTTTGCGAATACAGACAATAAATGGAATCAGTAGGCCTATAGTGAGCAGACAGACTGAAATACGTTT
>JAUELC010093087.1:0-18688 GCA_031471745.1 Cryptochiton stelleri
TATTTTATTGGCCTCTTTAACTACATTTCCTTTTTTGTCTTTTAGTTTTGAAATTGATTTTTTAGTTTGTCGGTTTTCAGATACACTTACCGGCCTTGGGGACCAGCAAACAATAGTGACGTCATATATCAGCCTCTTGTCTTTTACCTCAGTTTGGAATGCTAGGTATGGTAATGCACATTGTGACATTGCCCCAAAACACTGACCAATATATAGGTACAAATTTGCATAATCGGGGAAATATAAAATCATAACCTGTGAATGAAGTGACATTTTTGCATCCATCCCACGTAGTTTGTCATGCATTTGTCGTAGATTCTAATAGTATTTATTTTACAAAGGTATAATATTGTTTCATTACTGTACATTAACAAATAAACGGCCAATTGTGGTGAAGGCATAATACATGAGTTTTACGGAGCGGCCATTTAGGGTAACCGGCTGTCACAAATGTATATTTCCCATCGTGCATCAATAAAAAATCTGTGTTCTCAGAGTTTAATTGAGTTCTAGTCACATCTAACGTTAAAAAGGGCGTGTCTACTACCTAAATTGGAGTTGAAAACTTCTAGACTTTTGATAATATTCAATTTACGTTATTTGTCTGGGAAACACAGTGTGTTTCCTCTCCTTACGCAACAATGTTCATGTAGGTCCAAGGGTACAGGGTACGCGATATACATTATCTGATGACATGCTCAAGGACTATTGAAAGCACAAATGCCAATTTCAATTTCGGAGTTTGATTAACAAAATAGGGCCTTACGTGTACTTACCTTACCTTAGACATTGGTACATCAATCGAATTATCCCATTAATTTGGATGTTATCGGAAGTTATAAATTCCATACAATAGCAAAGGTTCCAGATACTAGTCAGCAGTTTTATAGAAATAATGGAGTATTTTTTCAAAATGAAAAATGACCATCAAAAAGAAGGAGAACGGATAAACTTTAGAGTAAAAAAAACCCTGAAAACCACACTTTTGTCAAATGAACCAATTGCGATAAAGTTTTCACAACATAAACTTTCGGAAAGGTATTGTGATAAAGACACTGAATGGAGACAGGAAGATTAACGAGGAGATGCAATTTGTTTAATCAACCAATTGAGCTTTGCCATCTCCATACATTCTCCAAATATATTTTGATGTTGACCATCTGTGCCAAATTCGCAAATCTGTTTTTTTTTCTTCTTCTTAGGTAAATAGAGAAATATGATGACGGCCATGACAGCTGTTCTTCGAAGAAGGGGTAAATGTATTTTTGCAATTCTAGGTACCTTGTCTTTGGTCTTGTCAAAATATCAAATACATTTGCAATTCTATAATGATATAAGCAGACGTTTTATCAAACATACTTATTGTCTAGACTTGTGGAAATGCAATTTAGTTTTTCCCTCCGGTGATGTATAATAATGTTGGAACATAAACATCATAAAACAGACTACCTTATATATACAATGATATGTTAGTGGACTATAACAAACGCACGAATAAGTATCTTTGTTAAATTGTAGAACGACAAATATAACAGTTCTATTAGATATGACATATTTTCAAAGATAATTCAAACTGACAAAGGGAAATCGACTAATTAAAAACCGATGAATCATCTCATATTCTACATCTACGTCTCACAGACAGGTTTTTCGATAAATCCTAATCTACAGTTGTTCTCCGTAACACAAACACATCTCGATGAAACTCAGTCATTAATTATATATATTTCTATATATATAGTTACAAACAAGATATATAACTTATGGCACACATGTGGTATAAACATATACTTATATGAAACCACGCATGATTTTAGTTAAATATAATTTTCTGTACAATTACTGGTTTTATGAATACAAATTGGAAAGGTGCTGACGCTCTTAATAC
Source organism: Cryptochiton stelleri (assembly GCA_031471745.1). Taxonomy (NCBI): domain Eukaryota; kingdom Metazoa; phylum Mollusca; class Polyplacophora; order Chitonida; family Mopaliidae; genus Cryptochiton; species Cryptochiton stelleri. The sequence continues at coordinate 1,889 of JAUELC010093087.1, forward strand.
ACAGTGATTGTTAATGGGAAATATTTTATTCACGAACCACTTTATATGCAATGGATTTCGGGTTCTTTGGGAGTACATCACTTTTCTTTTACACAAATGCAAGTGATAGGAATAATAGTATTAAATTTGTTCGAAATGATGTTTCAGAAGTTTTTCTTGTTATTTAATACAAAGCAAACGATTATCATAGAGTGGGAGTTTCATAATCAAGCTTTATGCACGCGAGGAAACGATTGAGTAATTTGTCAAGTCCTCCAACATCTGGATTATTTAATAAAAAAACAAACTTCAATTTATAATTGTTTATAAACCAATATAAAAATGAGTCGGCGCACAAATCAACAAGATTGATCTACACCTTTTTTTAAAGAAAGAAGCATGCTGTAATATTTTACAATATAAATTTGCAGAATATCTGATTTATCTGAGCCAAAATGTATGGAATAAAGGCTTCTAGAAGAAATGTTGTCATTTGCTTAATTGAACATTCAATAGATTATAAGATTTCCCATCTTCGATTCTTTCTTGAAAGATATAATCTGAGGTTTGCGCAATTCTCTTAATTACATATTTTTTTATATAAAAATACGGTGAGGTTCAAATTTTAATGACGCGTAAGTTGTGGAAATGGGGTAGATTTTGTTAGGCTGACTTGTTTTTGACCTGACCTATATAAATAGATTCGCCTGTCTAAACCGTCTACTCAGACGTTTTATGTCAACAGATTTGTCATCTAGAATTGTGGAAATACAATTGTGTGTTTCTCTTTATGGATGTGCTACCTTGCGCGCGCTTGAGATTTGTTAGAGTTAGTTTTCTGTTGACCAATCGTTACATCGAATTAAGAATATCTACAAAGAAAGCAAACTGCATGCATTGCAGTGGAAAATTCTGCACAATATATACCCAACTAATGTGTTTCTTGGTAAAATGAATATAAAAGATAATAATCAACGTGAATATTGTAACGAAGTTGATTTCATAGAGCGTTTCTTTTTTGATTGTAGAAAGATTAGTGTACTCTGGCAAAAAGTAACATCACTGATAAATGTTAATACTAAATATAGGGTAAAATTAAATACAAGAGATGTGTTGTTTGGATATTTTGATGCACTACTATCTATGTAAAAATGGTCAACACCAATAGTCTGATTTTGTTGGGAAAACTATGCATAAGTAAATTCAGATATGGAAAATGTACTGAAACTTAAAAAAACAATGTATTTGTTCAGTTTTGATGTGCTATTTACTATATTGGACTTTCATGTTAAATGTGATAATATGTGTTCTGTGTGACTAAAGTATTTAAAAAAAAAAGAATATCTATTTTTTCTTATGTATTGAAATATGGGGATGCTGCTTTTGGTGTTGCGGGGAAGTGGCTTTAATTGTCTCAATCCTGCTTCCATGTCCTTGGTTTCCTCTTTTTGTACATCGTGTAAATATATTTGCCAGTCTACAACCACACGCGCAGTAGAGTTACAAAAAACAAATTATTCTCTGGACTTGCGTATTTCTTGGACTATGCGTAATCATGTTGGACCATTATCGCTTGAAAAGACCGTACCTTGACTGGAAGGCCATCCATGCGATGGTACCCAAACAATTGTGTTCAATTGTAGGACGAACAATCGGACAATTTCAAAAGTTTTTGTGGCGAGATAAACATGTTTCAAACTTGTAGAATAATATTATTAGTGTAGTGGTAAATTTAATAAATATTCGACTTTATTTTATTCGTGTTTTATTGTGTGTCTGGAAAGGCATGCATTATACAACGGAGCTGTGATCACGTAAAGAATTACATAACTTGTAATTTTCTGCTAATTAAATTTAAAAGTATTTTCTTTAAAATTAGTGGTTCGGTAAAAACAAATCAACAAGGTATCATACTATTTGACACAATTTGAGATGTGGGCATTTGTAAGAAAAAATGAATAATTTCTTTGCTAATAGAAATGGTTCATGGGAAATAATTATTTATGGATCACTTTAAATGCAAACGAATTCGTGCTTTGTGAAAGTACCTGTATAAAAATATCAATTAACTATTATAAAAATGGACTTGTAGCGAATAACATCTATTTAATTTCATAAGGGTTTTTATTCTCCTTAAACTCGTCATCATTCATAAAAGATAAAAATTCACAAAATATAAAATTACTGATTTAACTTAAAATCAATTTCTGAACGGATTGCATTCACAATCTTACTTTTATACCCTTTGTATTCCATCAAAAGGAATGGAAAAAAATGAAAAAAGATTTATAATGCTAAAAGAGTTGGCCAGTTAAGATTCTTTTCTAGTCTATCTTCATATAATATTCCAAACTTCTCCATGTTCTGATCCAGAGAAAATGATGTCGGAAACGTCATGTTATAAGACCTTGGTCTACTGCAGCCTAACACACCCACCGTAAACATAACCTAATTGGTTATTGCCATTTGGTCTGAAAGAGGTTCCTCTTGACATCTTGGCGGAACACGACATTATTAAGCAGGCGTCAAAAACAGTGCCTTGTAAAAGTTCTTTTTAATAACGTTAAATTTTTCGTACTTAAAAGTAAAAAAGACATTTACAAGTGAAAATTGAAAGTGACTGACCTCTTTCATATTTTCATTTGCTAATTTTAACGTTGATGATGACAATCCCTAGTGATGTGGGTTGTTATTGGAGCTTTTGACTGGTTTCATAAGTATAGACTTTGTGTTCTTGATATTTAGTGAGAGTTTATTACAGCAAAGCCAGGAGTATAGATGGTTTATTTCATTATTAAAGTTTAGGAAAGGTGTATCAGGTTTGTTTTGGCCATAAACTTGCACATCAGCAAACATAAATATTCAAAGAAGTGACGAACACCGAACATTGCCGTTTATGTATATACATAATGAGAAAGGACTTCATTTTGACCCTTGGGGCTCTCTTTTGTTGGTAAATGGAAAGGAGTTTGACGACCGCATAAAAACGGTGCAGAGGTTTCTGTTGTTGACGTTGTTCTGAAACCAATGAAAGGATGAGTTGTGAAAAACATAATATTCAAGTTGTTTTAACAGAATTACTTGATCAACAGTGTCAAAGGCATTAGCAAGATCTAGAAATTGGCCTATAATTGTAAAATTCGTCGGTTGCACCAGCTTTGTGTAAGGGGGTGTTTTGCTATTTTAAGTTTGCCAGGAAACGAAATAGTTTAAAACGATAAATTTTTAAAATGTAGAAGAGAGGGTAAGATGGAGTTGGCTGCTTATTTAACGATTGAAGCATGAACTCGACTAGACCAGTAGTCTTATGATATTAACTTTATCTAAATAAGACTCACAATTATGGTTTTGGGGTTGGTATTGGAAATGCAAGTTTTGTTGGGAAGGTAACGAAATATTCATTGAATTGTTTAACAATCTTGTGTGTGTTACTTACGATTCTAACGTTTAATTAAACAGATTGATGAGTTTTTCTTGTTAGTGTTTAAAATGCCATCTATTATGTTCAGTGTTTGTTTTATATCATGAATTAGTCAAATTACTTCTTTCTTGTAATCCGTATAATGTGATACATTTATTACTTATAACGCTGCATTTATTCTTTATATGTTGTTGATTGTAGTATGTTACCCACGTTTTTTTCTTCTTCTGATTTACAGAAGTGAACAGTAGGGAAGGGGTCTGTTATATCAACACTAAGCCTAAATGGCTCTACATGGTAATTAGTAAATAGGTTATCAATTATCTGTAGTCATCATTGTCATTATTCCCGACAAACAAACAAAACAGAATATCTAATATAGTTAAAAACACATAGTAAAGACCAAATGGGCAGGAGTTTGGCCAGCCATGGATGTTTGTTCAAACGTGCCTGTTTTTATTATCATTAGTAACGGTATTTCAGACAACTTATCCATAAATATGCTGATATCTCTAATTTGTCGAAAATTGCAATGTATTCATAATTCGTCTTCGACTTTCATAACGGACTGGTATTTTATTTAATTTCGTTACTTCTAATTTGTGTCCTGTAGCCGTTGACACAGAGCCGCATGCTGTGCTAGCTTGAGTTTCATTATTTGTCTGATACTTAAAGTCAAATGCGCACCCAAAATTAAAGTTTTTTTTAACCATTTTTGCTTGCCTCGATATCAATAAAGTTTTTATAAGTACAAGGATTTTTTCGAGCCAGGAGAAATCCTGCCATAATTTGAATTCAACGTAAAGAGGGCTGGCCATTTTTCCTCGTATGTATCAACAACACATTTGATTCATCCGCGGTGAATGACCTTGTATATAAGGAGTCAACATGTTGCATCTTGAAAGGGACAGGCCCAATAACCGTTGACTTGGAGTAACATCGGTACATCAAAGCGTGGCCCAGCGTTTGACAGCTAATTGACACATCCTCAGTTACAAAATCTGTTAAAATGTTTTAGTTTCCAGTTGTATTTTTTATTTTTTTTTTGGGGAGGGGGGGTTATTTTGGTAAGTGGTTGAACTTTTGCTTAACCTACAAATCTGGGGATGGAATTAATGAAAAGGCATGAACTTTAAGTTTTTGCGAAAAATATTTATAACTGTAATAACCCAAAAAAGCTAATTTTTGGGTGCGTATTTGACTTTAGCATATGTTTTAATGTGATTTACGTTCATCGTTATTCTTCCGCTTCTGTTTAGCAACTTAAAACTTCAATGGAACAACTGTCAGCACAGTACATTGCGTTAGATAATTTGTATGTCTACGGTCCTATTGTTAGGCAACACTTCCATATGTGACACGGGGATTTTATACAGATAAATGTATGTCCCAGGTAAACGTCTTCCCACCCATTTCCGCACTGGTAATGGACATGCTCTGCAATTCATCTGGCTGTCAAAGGTGCAGCGTGTTTCGTAACTTTTTGGGGTTTAAGTTTTTCACTTACAAGACTGCCAGGATGCATTTCTGTATTATAATAAATTCCATCCCAAAACAGAAAGAAGAGATTCAATTGGAAACTCATTAATATTGTAATGGAGACTAAGTATTTGGGAGCTAAAGGTCCACATAAGTAGGTCGTGTTGATTATCGATTGGGTTGCCGACCGTTGTCTCTTCTATTAAATCTGTGTGGTTCTCTGGTTAGTTCCTAGCTGAACTATCGTTCCACTGTCTTATGCTCAGCACATACGGTTCATCAGATTATTTCAATCGGTCGATATGTATCCCACAATTTAAACGAAATATGTTAAGTACTTCCAGAAAATATTCAGACTATGTGTTGGGTTGTACAACAAGAATCTAAATATTTAATTTAAATATACATATTTTTTTAAAATTAGCATTTATGTTTGCAGTACAAGCTTTGGGTTCTGTTTTTCATGTACAGGCTTGTGTTCTGTAGATCAACATAACGATTCAGTAAACGAATGGTAAATGTAAACTATCGATAAATGCTTACCCCAGTATACCTTAAACGTCGCTGTGTGGCGATAAAATCAATCAATCCTTTTATTTCATTGTGCTGCAAACTTAAAAGCCTTTCCGTGCAAGTAACACTTTTACAGTTTATTTTGACAAGCTACTTTCTACATCAAAATCGGGTAGGGTAATGTAATACATCTTTGCGAACACTGGCTTATAGAGTCCATTCATAAACAAATCCTGACTACATGCCCGCTGCAGTTCGTTAATCTTAAAGGGGTGGTAGACTTTAAAAAATAAGATAAACATCGAATAGAGCGTGGATTTTTCGTTGTTATTTTGCGATTTATACTTTTTGGTGAAAGTCAGCTAGTGCACAACATTTAGTGTATTTAGAGGCGTGTTAGAGATGTGTCCACCAGCGAATCACACTAAAGCTGCATTACACATTTCCATCCGCGTGCAAAAATGGCAAAGCAGCCCCCCATTTATTTCTGGGTTGATTTAGCTGTGTCCCGTGTGCTATTTATATTGGCTGAAATGTGTAAAAAAAAGTGTTTAGATTAAACTATTAACCTTTAAACGACAACCTGCTTGGGAAAATACACTCCTGCATGTACAGCATTTGGATGGCTCAACCGCACAGAGAAATACGCTGGCATCACACTAATGCTACATTGCGCATTTCCATCCGCGTGCGACCATGGCAATGCTGCCTCCCATTTATTTCTGATATTTTAGCAGCTTGCATAGTGTCCGTGTTCCATGTATATTGCCTAAAATGTGTCAAACGGTGGTTAAATTGAAAGATGAACCTTAAAACGACAACCTGCTTGGGAAAATGCACTCCTGCATGTGCAGCATTTGGATGGTTCAACAGCACAGACACATACACTCGTATCATTATCGGACGTATAAGTGAATACTTTTACTTTGAATCAATTTGTCGCCTTTTTACTGAAGATAACTTCGGTAAAGCGTCAACAAATTGGCGGGCAGGTCGATTATGTTCGAAGGTAACGTTTTTTCGATTTTTTTTTTGTTCGTTGTATACAGAAAAATATCACATACGGTAAAATATTCGCAAATAATCACTCATTCAGAAAGTACCCACATTTTTATTTCCTACCCCTTTACAACATATTAAGCTGTTTTGTAAAGAGCTTTCCTTTACTAGTTTGGCACCGAATTCAAATGTCCACAAAGCGCAATGTCAATGTCGATCACAGCTAGTGTCACTAGTGCTGGCGGTTCTTTGTCTTTATGTTGATCATAATAGTTTTTATTCCTGTACAATTGGAAATGACTGACTTTTAAAATCTATAATGCAAAGAATGTCAACCCAGACTTGCTTCTCGCAAACAAAGGATAAATAAGTACATGCGCATTATACAGGATAAAGGTACTCATTTTGAAGAGTATAAGTATGTTGAAGTGCCGATTAACTTTATATTGGTTTTGCCTCCCGCACTTCTCTTTCATCGCGGCTATTTTTTCCAGCGGGTTATTTATGTATGAACTTTTCAGTGACACAAATAGGTATTTATAATCAGGATGAGTAAGCCCAAGCATATCGAACAGCATAAATCATGGAATGTGAATGAACCGGTCCGCTCGGATTGAATTTACCCCAACAGCGACATCCATCTACTGCATGCGTTTAAAAAAGATAAAATTCTATGGTATAAGTGACATAGCGTTAAATACCAACCAAATAAACCAAAACTATGCATTGGCAAGATATAATTAATAATACATTTGTTTATTGTGAAAAAAAATATTTGTAGGAAAAAGGTGAAAGATGTAATATAGTATATATATGGCGAATAAATAACGACGGCAAAGTACCTGGTCTAGTTGACAAGACAGCTCTGTTTCTTAATCATCTTCCACCTTCAACTCTCAAGCTGCTCTTTGAACTTTATAATAAAATATGGACTTCAGCGGAATTCAGCTCAGGCAAAGTCGGTAAACTTTTGACCACTGGATCCGTTTCGAGACGTTCACTAGAGACGGTTTTATAAAAAGACGAGCATGTTGTGTCAGTATGTTTCGTCTTAGAGAAGGCCAATGACACAATGTGGAAACATGGGATTATAACGAACCTCTCAGACATGGGACTGAGAGGTCGTCTACCTATATTTATTTCACAAGTTTTATCAGATAGACATTTAAAATTATAGTGGGCTCCACTCTGACTTATGAGCAGGAGATGATAGTTTCACAGGGCAGAATACTATCACCTACATTATTTAGTATTAATATCAATAGTTTAGCTGGAGTTCTCATCCAGGGTGTTGGTGGCTATATGTACGTAGATTACCTTTTACTATGCAACAAAGCAAAAAGTTTACAACCCGCATAAAAGCCCTAAAAGCCAAATGTACAACGGCTCTTGATATAATTAATGTCGTATCTAACATTATTGGGCGCAGCCCGAACAGTTTTGTTTTAAAACTAGATCGTCCTTTGGTTTGCTCCAATCTGGATTAATTCTTCCCTAGTCTACGGCTCAGCGAGAGACTGCTATATGCAGACGCTGGACCCAATTCCTCATCCCGGTCTTCGTCAGAGCCTTCCGAACATCGCCTGTCAAGAGCCTTTATGTTAAAGTGAACCATTCTTATACCATCGAAAGATCAAACTTGAATTAAAAAAGACCGAATGCCTACCCTTGTAACCCTGCCTACAACTGTGTTTTTGATCCAGCATTTGCTGATTGGTTTGATCGGAATCCTACGAAAATTCACCCTGGTAACCCTGCCTACAACTGTGTTTTTGATCCAACATTTGCTGATTGGTTTGAGTCCTACTAAATTTCCTTCATTTGGGCTTCGTTTAAACCACATCTGGTAAATGCTGGAACAAGTATGGAAGACATCGCACCTGTGTCCTTTCCGTTTTCTCCGCCTTGTTTGTCGGAAATTCACTCATTGGCTTTGCTGAAACCAAGGCTATTACACTGGCTCCAGACCTTATTTCCGAGCACCAGGTTAAGAAGGTTGTTATCTGCAGGGATTCGTTGTCTTGTCTTTACGCTACACTAGATACTTATTCATCTGGGTATCACTGGAAACACAGTTGTAGACAGGGAGGCGAACTAGGCCTCAACAAACCCATTTCTAAATCGCAAATATACTATTAAGATATTAAGCCTAACATTTTTAAATACATATTTAAACTCTGGCAGGGTGTATGCGAGCAGATAGTCCAGAATAAACTCCATGACATTCTGCCTGCCATTGGATCAAGTTTGTATTCCCAATTTCCCATAGAATATCTATATGGTTAAAACGCGATGTCGTATTGGCCACAGTGAGCTCACTAAAAGTTTTCTTCTTTAAGTGTGTAATTTGTGACAGCCCTTACAAAACCAAAGAAATACTGCTTGGTTGTGTGGACTTCGCCACTGTCAGGCGACAGTTCTACACAATCACCTCTATAAAGGATTTGTTTGACAACATTGCTGGCGATGTTGCCATACAATTCCTTAGCGGATCGTGGTGTATGACTGTCACAATTGGATTTACCTTCTTTATATATTTGTTGTATTTTCATCTTAGCTGTTGACTTTGGTGGTGGAATTTGTTAACAGAAGGATTCTATTAGATTGCATATATTGGTGTAAGGCGGCACCAATACAATGTATTTTGAAACTATTGCAATTTAAATATTTTTAACGATCATATTTTCAATTTTATTCATCTGATATGAAAATGTACCATTCTTTAACGTATTTTTTTTTTTAATCCGTATGTCTGTCCTTTTCAGATCATTTCATTTCCCTTTATTGGTGTATAACCTCTGGTGCTGAAGAATGGAACAATGCCAAATTAAACTTTATGGTATATAATAATTGTAAAATGTTCAAGCCACGGCGTAGATGAAATACCACTGCATGTGGCATAAAACACTAATCAATCAATCAATCAATCTAAAAGGATCATTTCGTTTTCTTCTTGGTGATTGAACAAAGGACTTCAGTCAGTTGATTTCTGATGGCGTGAATTGTCATTGATTCATATTCTTGTACCGATTAGAAAAGAGTGATACGTGATAGTATGAGAATGGTGATTTTGTTTTCTCTCATAAAGGGTGTGTCATGCACATTAGCCCGAAACATATAGTCTACCTGGCCTACCGCATTTGGGAAGGATGTCTTGATATGTTTTAAGGTTTTCAGTGGCATAAAATGATTATTGCAGGGCACCATTTACTAATGGATATACTAAGGAAACTAGTTTATTATTTATTTTGCTGCCCCTTCAACTATATAATATATATATCGAAAAAATCTAAAATTTGACTTCAGGTACGAGTCTTGTTAAAATTACGGGATGGCGAGTGTCAGTGAAATTAATAGCATTGCCTCTCCATCCCGTCAGTCATTCGTTTATAAAGCGAATATCTGTTGATAGGAAGATAGGAAGTGTTTTTGTAATGTGATTGATATAGTGGGAAAAGCCAGTGCCTTGATTTAAGAGTGTGCGTTTTTTGGTTGTTGACAAATGAGCTGTTCGTTCCCTTCACCTTGCACTATTATCGTTCTTTCCTGTTCGTTTTTTTGTTAGATCAGAATAATTACACACTGTAACGCCGCTATGTATAAATCACGCTGACAGCCATGACAACGGTGTCGGATAATTTTGGGACGATGTGTAAAAAGCTAACCGGGGCGTCTGGATTACTGTTGGACTAGATATTGATCAAGACGTCTTATCTGGTAATGAATGTCGTGCTAAGATGTTATTTGTTTGAAGGGAGTAGGCAGATACCAGAGCACCCTATAGAACCATTTACATTTAGTGTTATATATGGAAGCCGATAGAGGCTAAAGCTACCTTGTTGTCTCGCCCTTTGAAATAGAGGGCGATGTAGCGAGATAGCGAAGCGAGGCAGCGACATAGCGAAGCGAGGCAGTGAGATAGCGAAGCGCTGCCTCGCTTCGCTATCTCGCTGCCTTGCTATCTCTCTACCTCGAACTCTATTTCAAAGGGCGAGGCAGCGAGATGGCCTCTACCGGCTTCCATAGTTATATGATTTAAACCCCATATAAATTTACATCTAATAAAGCCGACATTGTACTTATTATGTAGCAATGTTCTATTTTACATTTGAAGCTAAACGGAAGTTCAAAAATCTGGATGAAGGTGAAGGCCTATACGGACTAAAAACAAATTGATAATGTCATATATGCTGATATGCAATTAACATTGAAAATTGGGTGGACATTAGAACCAAGTTATTCGGGTATAAACAGAACAGATATTGGCTTGATTAAGAGTAGGATTCATTTGTGAAATGAGAAAATAATAGGCTGTCCAATTATTATAATATTATATTTCCATCGTTGCGGAGAAAAATGTTTCACTAATAATGAATGTGTTAGATAGGGATAATTACTCACCCAAGTTTGAGAAACGTGGAATTACGTAACAGTGATATAAAGCTGTTTATTGTAAGTCATCCGGCTCTTTGACAAAATTCGCCTGTTTCCAGTAGTTTCAGTCGCTTCTAAGTTCGTCCATTTAACAATTCGTGTGTTGTCGATATTTATTTCCATAGATCAAGCCACTACATTGTCTGTTTTCCGGATTAGGATGTTTTACTCACACAGTTGTTTTAAATATAAGTTAATTGATCACATATAGGTTCTTGTAATTATAATTTATGATAATTAGAACATATGGTAAATCGGCCTTCTTAAACCATTTCCCTTCGTGAAACTAATCTCGGCCGTTAGGCATGTCACTTCGGGCATTTATTATTGCTGAATTATTACAATAACAAGTTTCAACATTTAGGCGTCAATAATACATGATGGGCATGAAAAAAAAACTCACATGCGATATTCAAAGAACGAGATTATTGGTTTGTTTGATTGGGATTTTACGTCGTACTTAAGGTTATTTCACTCATATGACGGCGTGCCAACCCAATGGGTGAAGGAAACCACCCTCGACGCTACTGGCAACAAACAATGACAAGATACAAGAAATTCACATGACATAACAGAACGCCACAACAGCTTATTGTTGCCCCTTAGCTCTAAGAGCACCAGAGCAACACGAAGCTCCCACCAACCACCCGCCCACAATAAGAACAGCTTTGGAATCATGGAACAAACATGTTAGGTGAACTTATTAGTTTGTTTACATAACGAACGAACGAACGAACGAACGAACGAACGAACGAACGAACGAACGAACGAACGAACGAACGAACAAACGAAAGAACGAACGAACGAACGAACGAACGAACGAACGAACGACAAATGAACGAACGAACGAACTGAAAAACGAACGAACCGAATGAACAAACTAACTATCGAAGTAAAGAACGAAGGGACTACAATACACATATCCCATTACAAGTCTCGCTTCGCGGACCTACCATTTGATGAAAAGACTCCCACGCGGATTGTATTGAAAATATTGATTAGGCCTACAATGAATGTGTTGAAGTATGGAATATTGAATCAGGATTTCCATTTACAAGTCTACCCCAAATCGGGTTGTCTGTTGGCTAATTAACCCTGAGCCACAATTCGGTCTGATGAAAGACAGCGGTGTGTTTTTGACACATTGTGTGTACAGGAAAGTGGATTGGACTTCTCTCGGTCCCAAGCGGCCTAAATCAGACGGGAGAGTCTCCGTAAGCGGCACGCTCCTTGCCCTAATCATCGAGTGAAAATTTAATCTTGGCCTCCCCAGTTAATTGTAGCGCTGGACTTATTCCTGGTCATTTTAAGGTAATTGAAATTCAAGACGCCAATGACTGTCAACAATGGTAACTACTTAATATATCAGATTGTACAATTACTTCCAATTACATTTCAATGCCACGTCTATTTGCTTGGTAACGGAGTGCCATTTAAGGCGAAACCATTCTGCTTTTAACATTAGGTACATAGCTTGTAGGGCCAATATTGCACATATCAGCCCAGTTATCGCACTAGTAGAGATTGTGATTGGCTGTGTTTCTCTATCCAGACCTCTAGGGTTTTGGTTAATTGGAGAGTCCGCCAAATGGCGGGGTCTCGGGAGATTCTAGTTAGAATATCAAAAGTTCTTCTGTTAGGATGCTCTGGGTTTTGTCAGAGTCGACACCTTCCCCCAAGATAACGCTGATGTCAGCGGCACATTTTCAACAACTCTATCAAAGCGAGACAAACTAGTAAAGCGCTACTGTTAAAGCCAATTAGTGCCAAATCTGTTTACATATTGTTATAACGTGGCCGGACCTGGCCTCTTAGTTAACCTGCTACATGATAGCAGCGCCCTGCTCATGTCATCGAAAAACGTCATCGAACTTTGATTTGCCCAGGGATTTAGACCAGTGAATGTGGAAGACGAAAGAATGAAGTACATGACTGTTGGATTTGTCTTTGTTTGATTGGTGTTTTACGCCCTCCCAGAGGTTATTTCACTTATGTGACGGCGGTGCCAGGTGCAATGGTGGCGAATGGTTGAAGAAACAATCCCGACTCCCCAATGAAAACCACCGTGCATATGACTCACATACGGGTACGTTCCTCACATACGGCTGCTTTCCTCACATACGGATGTTTTTGAGCGCAGGCAACAGGCGGACTCGATAAAACAAAACAAAAACGCATTAATGAGAGGAACATTGGTATGAGTGGGATTCGCAAAACCGATGTAATCAACCCCAAGACTGATTTGAGGAAGAAATGAAATGAATGGTTGGACATTTTATTTGGAGTAATAAATTAAATCATTGAATGAAAAGTTAATCGTGTTCCTTGATCGAATTGACTTTTTTATTTATCCTATCTGATGTAATGATAGCAGGAAGTCGGTTCTGTCTTTTCTGTCTCTCACAATGCCATGAAGAATTTAATCATAAAAAGAATATGACTGCATAATTCAAACAAGAGGGCTGCAGTATTTTCGTTATTTTGGGATAACACTCTCTTAGTTAGAACAGATTCTAGTTCACAAAATTGGGCAGGCTGAGACACGTACAGGACTCGAACCCACGACCCTCAGAGTCAGGCACAAAATCGCCAGCAGTAAATTAAGATAGGAGAAAGACGTATTCCTTGTGGAGTCGGGGTTTTCTCTTTCCCCATTTTACACCATTGCACCTGGCACCGCCGTCACATAAGTGAAATAACCTTGAGTAGGATGAAAACACCAATCAAACAAAGAACAATCCATCAGTCTTGTTCTTCATCCTTTCGTGTTCAATATTCGCCATTGTAAATCTCTAAGCACAGGTTTTTCCACGACGTAAAAAAATTGAAAATTGTAAAAAAAAAAAAAGAAGTTTAAAAAGGGCGTAACATTCTGTTTTTAAATGAACAAATTAACGGCTATCCTTTCACGGTTCTAAATATGACACGGCTTATTGTCTATAAAAGTTTACGTTAAGAATAATAAGTTTTGGTCGAAAATCGGTTGTCTTCCCCTTAAATCTCATATCTTCATTGAAACATTGTTTATGTTAAGTCCAAATTTCCGCTACGGCCCCTCAAGTTTATAACATTTCGTTCAGAATGTCGGCGATGAGTCAGATTAAAAAGGGTTCATGATGATGTTGTAAGCAGCACTGAAAATGGTGCCTGATGTTTTTAATCCGTCCAGTACCTGACAAGGATAACGACTCCGTGACTCTACAGACACGGTTTCGTACTTTCCCAGCATTCAATTCTTGTCTGACAATGTACATGTGGCTATTATCGGAAAAGCATGACGTGTGAAACAACCTTGTGAAGATTTCCAAGGCAGTAAAAGTGTCGTACTTTAAGTGTTTCTATTGGATAGGTCGTTGCCTTTCGAATAGTCTGGCGGCATTGTTTGTTGTGCCCGTTCGGCAGAGTACCCGCAGAAACATCTAGCTGACCTAATCCTGCGAAAGACTTAGTTCGAATTCTGCATACCCTGTATTAAAGCGTGTCATTGTGATGCACCTGTACCTCTCTCTTAAACACTATTTAAACAAGGACACATGGCCATCACATTGATTGTGTGTTTGATTGATTGGTGTTTAACGTCGTGTCCGATCGAGTGTATTTCACTTATTTGACAATGCTGCATTGCTGTAATGAAACAATGGGAAAAAAATCCCGTAAAAACACCCCGTGATCCCCGATTGCTTGATTGGTGTTTAACGCCATGCTCACGAAATTTCACTTATATTACGACTGTTTTCTAAAACAGTAAAAAGCTATACTAACGCAACCATAGAATGTGAAGTTGTTTGCTCTGGAAAAATAATGTTCCTCCAGTGCTCGGTAATTATAGCTTGACTAAGCTCGGAACATGCTTCCCTTAGTCAGAGGGCCCCTGCGATCCGGGAAGCCACAGGTGAACAATCATATACCCAGGATGGACAGACCGCGTCGAGCCTATGAGGAGCATTGAAGGGGGTTCAGCAGGCCATTGCGTTACCCATTAAGCCATAGCGCAGATCGTGATAGGTTATGTATGTCTTTGATAGCTTATTAGGATGTTAACGGGTGGACCCGGAAATTGAAAACAGAAGATTCCTAGGATATAGTTTCCATCTTTAACACCACTTCTGTAAACAGATAAACGATTGTTTGTTTGATTGGGGTTTTACGCCATACTTAAGGTTATTTTACTCATATGACGGCGTGCCAGTCCAATGGGTAAGGAAACCACCCCCAACGCCACTGGCAAAAAACAATGACAAGATACAAGACAATCACAGGACATAACAGGACCCCACAACAGCTTCGTGTTGCCCCTTAGCTCTGAGAGCATCAGGACAACACGAAGCTCCTTCCAACCACCCGCTAAACGAAATATGTCTTGGGAACGGTGAAAACCCGAGAGCAACATAAGTGTTAAAATATTATGCGAAAATATCTACATTACTGCAATTGTTGTAATATGATAATATTTGGGATAACATAGCCCAGCTTACTTCTCTGCGGAAGTAAAATCTGTTTTGTAATTAATCAAGAAACCGCGCTTATCTAGAACCAAGATACAGCACACCATGGCCAGAGATGTGCGTCCAACGATCTCGACCAATCGATATCCCAAATTATTACCGATTGTTTTAAGGGTTTGTTGTTTTTGTTATTGCTTTTTGGGAGAGTGTTTTATCTCAACTATTAATGTCATAATATGTTTTGTGTTTCGCCAGAGGTTATCAATCTGATAACCACTGGCGTAATTCCATAGTGAACGTCATGAAAGACTTCATTCAACAGTTCATTTGAGTTTCGGATAAAACGTAGGCCTATTACAAATTGCCCTTTCATAAACACTCAGTTTCTTTTCCCGATAATCGGCAGGGTTTATGCTTTTTTCCTGACGGTGAGTAGCAAGAGACGGACGGGTTATCAGAAGGGCAGCATGTATTTTCGCCCGGCGCCTAGCTCCCTACAGGGCAAGGTGCGACTCTATTTCATGAACGCCCCGAAATAACCGCCCCTTCTCAACAAGGCAAAATATTTATACTTTTCTTCGGGCGACATCCGCTGGGTTTATCGGATGCATTAAGTGGACAAGTCTCCCTATTAGACGCGGTGCTCTCCCACAGACAATGTACATGTATGCTTATGGAAACCGCCTTCTAAGACACTTCCGTACACATCTTGACACAAAGGTATACCGTGTCAGTGCTTTTGCTAATATCTAATCTGACCATATCTATATTTAAATCTTTTATATGACGTCGCATATATCCGGGGTAAAAAAAAACAAACACTGTTTGATGAGGGCTAAACCGAAGAAGTGACGCCTAAAATCATTGTAATTCTAAAAAGTGTAAGGCTTTTGAAAACGTTAATACTGTTTTACATTGAAAAATTAATATTTACGAATCGTAATGGCGACACTTGCACCACCATGTATCAGTTTAACCGCCATGTATCAGTTAAACCACCGTGTATCAGTTGAACAGCCGTGTATCAGGTGAACCACCGTGTATCAGTTGAACCACCGTGTGTCAGTTGAACCCCCGTGTATCAGTCGAACCACCGTGTGTCAGTTGAACCACCGTGTATCAGTTGAACCACCGTGTATCAGTTGAACCACCATGCATCAGTTGAACCACCGTGGTTCAGTCGAACCACCGTGTATCAGTTGGACCACCATGCATCAGTTGAACCACCGTGTATAAGTTGAATCGCCAAGAATCAGTTAAACCACCGTGTATCAGTCGAACCACCGTGTATAACTTGAACCACCATGTATCAGTTAAACCACCGTGTATCAGTTAAACCACCGTGTATCAGTTAAACCACCGTGTGTCAGTTGAACCATCGTCAATCAGCTGAACCCCCATGTATCAGTTGAAACACCGTGTATCAGTTGAACCACCGTGTAGCAGTTGAACTACCATGTATCAGTTAAACCACCGTGTATCAGTTAAACCACCGTGTATCAGTTAAACCACCGTGTGTCAGTTGAACCA
>JAUELC010093420.1:0-11902 GCA_031471745.1 Cryptochiton stelleri
GTTAGTGGTCGTGGATGATCTGATGGCTGAATCAGACGAGCGCATCACAGCACTCTTTACCAAAGGAAGTCACCATCGGAATATGAGTGTCTTGTACATTGTACGAAATTTGTTCCACCGAGGGAAAGACCATCGCACCATCAGCCTAAACGCCTAATATTTAGTGGTATTTAAAACCCCCCGTGATGCCTCTCAAATCAACCACATCGCCAAACAGATGTATCCTGGGCAGAGCAAGTTTGTAAGAGAGAGTTTTGATGATGCTATACGGCAACCACACGTCTGTTTACTCATTGTTTTAAAGCAAACCACACCGGATCATCTCTGGTTACGCACGGCTGTCGTTCCCGGTGATATCCAGTACGAGTAAATGCGTAAGGTATACAAATAATATGACGCACTGGTACCCATCACTCATCGAAACGCCACCGTGAGTAGCATGTCAGCTCGATTGAAGACACATCTCCCTGCGTTACGTGTGCTGGCCAGCCGTATCACGTGCACTGGTCCGTGGTAGTGACAACCGACTCATCCCGTGTATTGTGAATGTGCCAAAAGCACTTTAAATGGGAATGTACACCTCAGTCAACGTCAGAAGGGTGAGTTACAGTGAATCACTAATTAATTTGGTGCCGGGGCTGGAGATCACCTTGGCCCAACGGGGGTTTCTTCGAAATGCAACGAAACCCCTTACAACGGAAAAAATGGACAGTCAACTCGCCAGTGAACAACAGTAAGCTAGTGTGCCAATTAATACAAAAATTCTTGCTAAAGATGCGGAATTAAACGAACTGTTGACATCCATCGGACAATCCGCTGACAAAATAGGCTTGGGCGAATTCCTGTTTGCGAACGGCGTGACTAAAAACACTGATGCTGACATTGAATAAGGAGGTTTGAGGAAACCAGGTAGGAAACCTCTCTTCATAAATGATTTTATATCAAACAGTAAGGCTATTCCCGTAGACGAGGAGGAAATATCTATTGGTGATGGCAAGTGGGCAATTAGGGGTCGAGTTCAAATCTCAAACCAGAAAATGTATCCGTTACTCAGTGGATCAGTGCTAACTCCCGTATAATGTCCACTTTGATGGACAGCAGGGAATTTAAATCTACGCAAGACATTAAAAACTATATGAAATACACCGAGGAAATCGGTGAGTACTTCCAAACACATTTTGTTTCAAGCGTGATGTTATTTGATCACCGCTACAGAGAACGGCAATTCGTCGAAAGATTCGCTTGGGGTATCCCGGACATTCACGGGGTAATGTTTTATCTTCGGTTTGCCACAAGGCCCTGGGAACCGAACCGCAGTCTAGGAAATTTGCAGTCTCCCGCTATAAACAGTGGTGTTGGGAGTCAACAGCAAGTTGGCAACAAAGTTTCTAATCCGTTATCGGGAGTCTGTCGCGAATATCAGACTGAGACAGGACGTAGGCGGAGATTCTGTAAATTTTGACACGTGTATAGTATTAATGGGTGTGGCCACAATCATCCAGGGTATCTCCGCGCCCACATCGTAAAATGTGAATAGCAGTTAACAGTGTCCAGCCCATTGACTGACAACATAGCGTTATGGGAGGCGGAACTTAAACAGGATGATGACAAAGACTTTATTCTTGCTGGACTACGTCACGGTTTCCATGTGATTGTTGAAATCTCCGCATTGTCGCCAGCTGAGTGTAGAAATCATAAATCAGCAACGTGTGTTGAAAATAGACTAAAAGTCGAAAAACAAATTGTAGCTGAATTTAAATTGAACAATTACATTATTACAGAATGCAAACCAACTATTGTCAGTGCGTTGGGAGCTATTCCAAAAGCAAACGTGGGCGGTTGGAGGGAGCTTTGTGTTGCCCTGTTTGTGGCGTCCTGTTTTGTCTTGTATCTTGTCATTGTTTGTTGCCAGTGGCGTTGGGGGTGATTTCCTTTACCCATTGGGCTGGCACGCTGTCATATGAGTGAAATAACCCTAAATTGGGCATAAAATCCCAATCAATCAGTCAATCATATTTTACCAGAATATACAATGATCCTGTCAGTCAATGGTTTCTTGATATTGTGTAATACAGCTT
Source organism: Cryptochiton stelleri (assembly GCA_031471745.1). Taxonomy (NCBI): domain Eukaryota; kingdom Metazoa; phylum Mollusca; class Polyplacophora; order Chitonida; family Mopaliidae; genus Cryptochiton; species Cryptochiton stelleri. Next base: position 2,079 of record JAUELC010093420.1, read on the forward strand.
GTCAATAAGCATTTAATGACCACAACAGATGGTACACAATAAAGATAATTCCTGATAAAGACTTGACCATCAGTTTTGATAACAAGATGAAAAAGAGCTAGCAATCTCCTTCATTTATTATTTGGGTTAAATGCCTTCATACATTAAATATTGGACATTTGCAAAGAGTTCTGGTTCATTTGTACTGTGGAATCAACCTCCAGATGTCAATTGGCCAATTATTGTGGGTGGTACATAACATGTGTTTAGGAAAATGTCAAGCAGATCGCATAACAAGGCTTTTGATTGGTGCACTGAAGTCCTTAAGGTCAGAGATGAATGTAACTCTTTGATCTGATTGGTTGAAAACGTTGGGTGTGTTTCTTTGCAAGGCTCCCTCTCTTTTGGCAAGATATGGAGGGAACAAGTGCGTAGGCCTAATACTATAACCTGTACTAAATGACTGTTCCTTGTTTCACAGGCTGATTTAAGCGGCTAGCCAAAGGGGGCATTTTGGATCAACGCTGTACTGGCTTTTTTTAGCTCCCAGTGAAAGAAAGCAGAAAGGCTCCTGGGATACTTCCTGTGGAATTAATTTAATTTTCTCATAAATATTGAGGTAAGTAAATTATTGCTTTGAAAGACCTTCAATTTTTAAGAGTTATTTATATTTTAAAAGGCTATATTTTTTTATTTTTTTTTAAATCCTATACGTTATAACATATGTAGTCTGTTATTGTGGTTGTAATTAGATATATGATATTAAAGATTTTATTTTTATATCTTCAAAAATGATGCAGATTTAATTTCACAAGAATGATGGAACTGCCTTAGTGTGATTCTTTCAATCTAATTAATATGATGTTGACAGTATTTGAGCTTTGTTCAAACTGTAAAACACAAAATTGTCCGCTGTCATATAAGTGAAATAACCTTAAACCCTCAGGCTCGTCCAATCAATCTGTCTTTACTTAGCAGTGGAGGAATATTAATTTCAAACAAAACACTTCACACTTCATAATTGTGTTAGTGTGGCTATTAAACGTTGGAGTACATCGTCGTCATATAAGTGAAATACCCTTGAACACGGTGTTAAACACCAATAAAACAAATAAACAAACCGTAAGTACAGCTTTAAACATAAAAGTAACCAACAATTGCTTTATAAAGAATAACCTCATCATACAGTTGTATAGGACTCTGGAAGTCAAAAATTGTTTCTCAAGTGCTCAGAATATTTTTATTTCACTGCCATGAGAATCACAATATCCATATCTGTTAGCTATTCCTCTGATGATTCTCATATGATTTTAATGTTTGGGGAAAAACAAGTTATTGTTAAATTTGTTTTTGTTTCGTCTGTAAAACTTTTGTTCTCCTGAACTTTGTGCATTTGTTTCTCATTACCTTTTTGTTGACATATTGGAAACGGTTGTAAAAATATTAATACTGTGTCTAGCTACAGTCAAAATAAACTTTGTTCGCCTTGTTTAAGTTGTTTTTGGAAAGAGGTGTTGAGGTACATATTGAAGGCCATGCTTTGTCGCTTGCCTTTAATATGTTTCACATTTGATGGTGTGTGTTAGTGTGGCTATTTACCGTTGGAGTACACTGTTGTCATATAAATGAAATACCCTTGAGTATGGCGTTAAACACCAATCAATCAATCAAACAATCAACTCTTTTTTCTGTGAGAAACGTCTCTTTGACAGTTGGCCGAATTGTATACCGACCACTCCCCTGGATCCATCGGTTAACCTCATCACTGTAGATCCCATGTTACCCTCACCAATGGTGTTTATCATAATATAAGTTTTGAGTCCTCTCTCAAAATCACCTCTATGTGGGAAAGTTTCTTTTCTATGACCGTGTGCTTAATTGACACTTCTGGGGTCATTTCTTCATGAAAGTAGTTATCCTCCTAGCCTCATAGGTTAGGTGAATTGCTCTAGGAGCCAGGTTCCTCACCAATGGTGTCAATGATTTCGAGCCCTCAGTCAAAAATATCTAAATGTGGAAAATTTGCCAATTATTTGAAGTCAATTATTTGAGGAGGTCACAATGGCTTTCTCCAGGCTTTGTCAAGTTTCCATTAACACTCACCAGTACACCTTTGATACAGGGCTGAAAAAACTCTTTTAGGACATCAAACAAAATTTTCTCAGGAACAAAAATTTTATGATTGAAAATTTCACACCAAATTCTGCATAAGACCAATACATTATTTCTACAATTTCTCCCCTTGACACAGGATTTCACTCGAACTATGGTTGTATATTTTTTAAGGGATGGTCTAAAATACATTAATAGAAAATTAATGCTAAACACAAACAGTGGAGGAGATTAATAATAATATCTAATATTGTTAACAGAAGAACTCAACCAAAATACTTCTATGTGCCATCTATCAGTCATAAAATACATTGATAGAGGATTAATGCTCAACACAAACAGTGGAGGAGGTAAATATCTGTAATAGAGTTTACAGAAGAAATAGTCTGGTAAAAATCAACAGTTCTGCAAGCAGATTATCACATTTACTGTGGGATTAAGTGGACCTGCAGGCCTGTTTTGCATATTTCTGCAAATATTATGAAGATTTCTATCCCTGAATTCCCAAGATATTTTGATTCCAGTATACAGGTTCGGCCTCCAGCATTCAGGAAAGCTGTTTTTATTTAATTATTATCCCCTGGCACAATGTAGTTGTGGAGGGGATAAAGCATTTTGTTTGTACACACATACATGTACGTACGTTTTTTGCCTTTGTCAACACTCCAGTGGCTTAATCTGTGGGCTGGTTTTTATAAAACTTCAAACACATGTCTATTATGAAAATGTCTTGAACAAGTTAAAATTTCAGGGTCATGGGGTCAAGATCAAGGTCATTATAGCCATTAATTACCAAAAGCTTGTCATCACCGAGCAGTTTTAATTATGGTTCAATTTTTATAAAACTTCGAACACATGTCTATTATGAAAATGTCTTGAACAAGTTAGAATTGCAGGGTCTTGGGGTCAATATCAAGGTCATTATAGCCATTTATTACCAAAAGATTGTCATCACTGTAGCAGCTTTAATTATGGTTTAATTTTTATAAAACTTTACACACATGTCTTTTATGAAAATGGCTTGAACAAATTCGAATTTCAAGGTTGTGGAGTCAAGGTCATTATAAATATTTTAAAAATAAGTTTGCCACAATTTAGAGAATGCTAGTAGTATGAATGGTCATACTGCGAGGGCAATGTATCACTTGTGATGCCTTGTTTTATTTGAAAGACATTCAGAAGCAGGTGAACATAATTGAAAGCAAACTATTATTTCTGGATAACAATTTATTTTTTTGTACATGACAGAACACAACTTTTCGATACATAATACCTGTATCGTCATCAGCAGTAAATGACGGCCACCCAGACCACTCAAAAATGTAAATCAGTAAAGAAACAAATGTGTATTTAAATAAGTGAAATAAACTTATCACTGTCAGTACTGTACATATATCTAACTATATCTCATACAACAGTTTCCACTATGATATCATTCCTCTCCACCAAGAAATTAATTTGTTATCTGGTTTTTCCATGTTTTGGTTTTGTTATAATCTGGTTTTTCCAAGTTCCGTTTTTTTTACTTGGTTTTTCCATGGTCCGGTTTTGTTATCTGGTTTTTCCAAGTTCCTGTTTTGTTATCTGGTTTTTCCATATTCCAGTTGTGGCACTAAGCCAAACTAAGCAGAGATCCAAATTTAGACCCTTCGTCAATGTACCCAAATATATCGCCCTGTATCCTGGTAAGTTAGTCTCATGGTCTTCGTGATCAGTTTATGTTTGCCTACTCAGTTCTTTTGGTACTACATGTTCCCAGTTTTTAACCGTAAGAGCATGTGTACTGAAAATCAAAAATGACAAGTGTTTTTCATGGCTGTAACTCAAGAGATCTGCTGATACAGACGTTTAAATCTGGAAAATCCAAGTGAGAAAAGTTTACTGAGAGTTTTGGAGATCTCTGAAGGGTGTTTTTTTTTATACCATTTCCTCCTGATGTATTACCATACTCTGGCAATGCAAAGTCATCAGTTATTTTCGTTTACACATTATTTAAATATAATTCGTACTGTCCACACCCAGCTTCTGTTAGACTTCATGTCATCCTCCATGTGTTTAAACATGATTTTATTTGAATCATTTCTGGTATGTTCCTGGGTATGTTTATTTATCTATTTATTTCGCAGCACTATACGTTATCATAAATTCAAACTATAACAATAACCTTCCCGCTAAATAAAAAATTCTAAATATCTTAGGGATATTATAAACCCCTCGGGGTTTCTTCTCCCGCCAGGTTTTACAATATTTACTCATACTTACACATACTTTTGTTACTATATATACGTTCTTTTCTTCTGATTTATTATATGATGTATTTTACTGCATTTTCCTGGTGAACAAAATAAAATGAAATGATATGAAATACCCTTGAGTACGACTTTAAGCACCAATCACACAAACTAAACAAAACATAGTACACAAATAGTGTAATTCCAAATATAGGGAACTTCGTATATGCTCTGCATTCTTTTCACCGTATGTTCCATTATATGAGCCCTCTGGCTAAGGGCAGCATGTTCCGAGCACAGTCATGCTGTCTTTACTTAGCACTGGATGAACATTAATTTTCCAACACAGTAAAACACTTCACATTTCACATTTTATAGTTTGTGTTAGTGTGGCTATTTACTGTTGGAGTACACCGCCATTATATAAGTGAAATACCCTCAAGTACGGCGTTAAACATCAATCAATCAATCCATTATAAGATGACTCTTGATCCCAGCCAGAAAAAAAGTGTTAATCTCCCTTGAATGAAAAAAAAATGCCTAAAAAGTTTCCACTGTTGGAGATGCCATAATCATTTGGTTTTAGTCAAAATGATTGCAGGTCCACAACTGCAATCCGTTTCTTACAGGTGTTGGTTTTAATACTTCTTGCAAGCCCAAAATTGATTTTACCAGTTTTTGAGACTGTCTCTTGATGAACGAATGGAGAAATCTATCAGGCCAATCTACAGGAGCAGATTTAATTATGGGAGCCCCAGAGTGTAATGGAAACATGGTCACAGTTCAAATCAATGAACTAGGGATTATAGAAGTAAATTTCTAATTAAAAATCAAACACAAAGTTTACCAATTTGGTTTTAACAACCAATATTTTTTACTTTAAAAAAGATGAATATTTCAATTGAAAATGATAAATATAAAATATTTTTCAAATTTAATTGAATATTTACTACTTCAAAATGGTAAATTTTTAATACATTTTGCTTGCAAATGGTGAATTTTGAAATTTTAATAGTGATGGTTTAATGGTAGTAAATATAATTTTTAGATTAAAATTTACTTTTTTGTGAATGAACAGAAGCTGAGCAGCTGTAAACTTTGATCAACCCTTGTGACCAAATGCAATATATTTGATATGCTTGAGAATGAGGTCAGAGTCGACATTGAAAGGACGTTGCACCAATAATTAACCAGAAGTTGTAATCCATAAAGTAATGTGTTATGCTTAGTGTCTCAACTTCTAAATGCCTCGCAGGCGGCTGGAGGGAGATTCCTGTTGCCCTGGTGCTCCCAGAGCTAAGGGGCAACAAGAAGCTGTTGTAGCGTCCTGTGATTGTCTTGTATCTCGTCATTGTTTGTTGCCAGTGGTGTCGAGGGTGGTTTCCTTCCCCCATTGAGCTGGCACGCCGTCATATGAGTGATATAACTTTACGGCGTAAAACCCCAATTAAACAAACAAGTAGACTATTTTTGTGAATCTACATAAATTTAGCAGCTGTAAACTTCTATCAACCCTGTGATAGTATGCAATCTATTTGGTACTTTAATGCTGTAACTGTAGCCATTTGGGGAGGCGGATTCCTAGTTGTAAAGAACATGTTTCCCATTAATACTGGCACCCCAATAATATAAGTGAATAATCTTCAATATTAAAACATCAAGAAAGTAAAGTAAAATATTTAAATGTTAGGCCCCTAAACCACAGTGTCCGCTGACAAAGTGTTTTTCAGTTAAGCGGCGTGTTACTATACAGTTGGTGTTCGACTCTGTCTCAGGAATATTCATTTATGCTCCCTTAACTGCTATGGCATCTCGTTTCCTTGACAACTGCACAAACTAATAACAATGTTGGGAGTGTTTAGCAAATGAAGTAATTTCAGAAAGTTCTGTAGAACCAACTGGGATGAGTTTTAGTGATACTGGCTGGTACCATGGTAACACTCGGCTTGGAAAGTTAAAAACCAAGGTACCGCTCTAGCTAAATCTTGATTAACAGCAAAATAAATGGCTGAAATACAGTGTAACAAATTCCAAGTAATATTACAGAAAATGAATAATGTTTGTCCTGTAAAATTTCACAGAAGACATAATTGCAGATCTGTTTTCTCATTTTGTTTTATAATGTACATTCATAAATATTCAGCGGGCGGTTGGAGGGAGGTTCGTATTGCCCTGATGCTCTCATAGCTAAGGGGCAACATGAAGCCGATCTGTTTGTGGCGTCCTGTTTTGTCCTGTGGTTGTCTTGTATCTTGTCATTGTTTGTTGCCATTGGTGTTGGGGGTGATTTCCTTCACCCATTGGGCTAGCACGCCGTCATATGAGTGAAATAACTTTAAGTACGGCGTAAAACCCCAATCAAACAAACAAACAAACACACATATTCATTATCGTCAGCGGGCGGTTGGAGGGAGCTTCCTGTTGCCCTGGTGCTCTCAGAGCTAAGGGGCAACACAGTCGTTCTGTTTGTGATATTCACCACTGTAAAATTGCAAACTCTGTCTTATTGCAATATGTACTATGATGCTCTGTGCTTATCATGTATCTTGTCCTTGATTTATTGCCAGTGGTGTCGAGGATTATTTCTTTCATCTTTTGGTCTGGCACACGATCATATGAGTGAAAAAACCTTAAGTACAGCGTAAAACCCCAATCGAACAAACAAAAATCATTATCGACAAAAATGTTTTGTCAGATTCCCTTTTACTGAAATTTAAATGAATACCAAATTCTTAATACTGCATCGATTTATTTCCAGATCAGCTCTTATGCAGTTAATTCAATGACTTTTGTATTGCCAATCTTGACCAAATATTAAATTTATAGGAGGCCTTAAAATCTACCATCTTAGAAACAATACAGGAGGCTTATGCATCAACTGAAAACGTGAAATTTTAGTTCCAGGTTAGAGTTAATACTAAAGGTAACCCTAATACTAACCCTAATACCAAACCTAACCCTAACCGAAGACTAACATTGACGTCATATCTTACATGACGGTCTATCCCAAAACAGAGTGCCTTAGACTCTAGAACATTCAAGGTATTTTAACATCCAATAGAAAATAGATTAAGAATACTGCTTTATGCAGTGTAGTGAAAAATTAGGACAATTATTGTTCCGTGAGTTAAAAATGTTGATGTGTTTCCCATATCATTTGTAATGTACATAAATACTGACATCCAATTTTCTTTGAGCTGTGATACTGTTTGTACAGCAGTCTTGATGGGTGTAACCATGGAAAGGTCAAAGTTGAAGATATACTTAAGGTTAAAGGTTAATCTAATAAAGCTGAATGCCTGACTAATCAAAACTGTGTCTGAAATATGTTGACATAAGTATAAGATAAAGAATAAAATAAATGTTAAAAAAAGTAAATAATAATAATCAAAATTTTATTTAAGAAGGAAAACAACATTGAAATTAACAAAATGTTATTTCTTGTAGCTCTCAATTTATACACCCCACCCTAGCCACCCCTAATATAAAATAAATACACTACATATTACAATAGGCCCTCTGTCTAAGGGCAGCATGCTCCCAGCATTATCTTGCTGTCTTTACTTGACGTTGGAGGAACATTAATTTTTCATTAGAGCAAAACGCTTCACATTTCATGGATTGTGTAAGTGTGGCTGTTCACTGTTGGAGTACACCGCCGTCATATAAGTGAAATGGCGTTAAACACCAATCAGTCAATCAATCATATTACAATAATATTAAGATTCAGTTTATAAATATTCATAAATGAAATCATCAAATTAATTTTTAAAAACAGTGTGTAGAAAACAAGGTCCCAGATTAGTTTGACAAATATGGTTATAATGTAAAAAGAAAGTACAGCAAACAACATAGGGATAATGATTGTAAATAGTAATTGTTGGACACTAAAAAGGAATGATTTATGTGAATTTTAAAATTTTCACTTAAGTCAAATAAGGAAACAAAAAATCCAGCCCTAGTAACTATGTCTCAAACACATTTAAATTAAGCTGTGGTTGGTTGGACTGTCTAGTGGCCTGATGATCCCTGACCCAACAAGGGGCAACACCAAGTCAATTTTTAAATTTGCACGCTTCATCCTTTTGCACCCTTCATCCTTTTGCACCATGTCTTTTGCACTGTTGTTGTGTTGACGCGGGCAGTTGGAGGGAGCTTTGTGTTGCCCTGGTGCTCATAGCAAAGGGGCAACAAGAAGCTGTTGTGGCGTTCTGTTATGTCCTGTGATTGTCTTGTATCGTGTCTTTGTTTGTTGCCAGTAGCGTTGGGGTTTGTTTCCTTCACCCATTGGGCTGGCATGCCGTCATGTAAGTGAAATAACCTTAAGTACGGCGGAAAACCCCAATCAAACAAACAAACAAACTTGTGTTGACTCTTGCACCTTGTCAGTGTTTGTTGCCATTTCATGCAAGGGTGGTCCTTCTCTGACATGCCATCATATAGACTCATATGAGTGAAAAAACCTCGAATATGGTGTAAAGCCACAATCAAACCAAAACACAAACAAATGTATCACAGACACCTTACTTTAGTTGCCTTGGTCCAATCAGACATACATTTGTTGAACGATACTGTTTTGTCTCATGAAGGGGACACCTGTACATGTAGCTGACTCCCAAAAGCCTTAGTTAAAGTGCTCTTGGTTAAAAGTGGAAACGGATATAAATGTGTTTTATTTTGCTGTGTCATCTTCTGACTTTGAAGGAGTTAACCCTGAAACGGAACTAATTGGAACCACAAAGTCCCAACTTTCAGTTAATTTGGTCACACTTTAAAATCAAAGTAGCGGATAATTGTCACTGCTACAGAATCAATATCCTAATCGGTGGGGCGTGTAATATAGTAAGCCCGTAATTTAGGGCGTGTAATTTAAAGCGATACAATACTCTAAATCCCCTAATAATAAATAATTTAAAATAAGAAGTTTTCTTGACAAATAAAAGCAGTCTGATGGAATATTTTGTTGACGTCTGGGTGGCTGTGGCTGAGGCTTTAAGATATAATAAAAATGTCAACTAATGTAAAAATTGAAAATAATGTGATAGAAATTTCAGAAAAATAAATAATGCAAATTTTTCGTTTTTATACTGATTTAGGAGTAGTGTGCTAGAAAATCCATAAATAATAAAAGCCCCAAATGGTTAAGATATTTATCCGTAATGTATTTAGAGTATTTACAGATACCATAAATAAAGGCCATAATGGAAGTGATAAGAATGGCTTCAAAAGGTCCTCGTAGTTTTCCTCAATGTTGAAGCTTTTGTAAAGGCTTTTAAATCACTGGGGATAATACTGGAGTAAAAAGGTTCATTAAAAAACAAAATAAAACATTTCATTTTACATTGTTTAGTAATAGCAACACTCAATTTGCGTGAAACTTGTAAATTCACTTTACATTTTTTGCCCGCGAACATCTCACAAATCCAAAAAAACGAATGCATTATAAGCTGATCTGCTTAAAAAAGAATTTCTGTATGATTCCAATTGCATTTCTAGGAGCTA
>JAUELC010093531.1:0-11902 GCA_031471745.1 Cryptochiton stelleri
GCCTGATACGTTCATATCGGACAATAGGAGTAATTTTGTGGGAAAACAAAAGGAATTGAGATAGCTTTATCAAGATGGATTGAAGCAAATTGAAGATTTTGTATCTTTACATAAAGTAAAGTGGGTATTTAACACTCCTCTGAGTCCAAATCAAGGAGGATTTTTCGAAACTAAGCAAACTAAGAGGGCCATTCAGGTAGCGACTGGTAAGCAGATTCTTTCTTGGAATTAGATGTCGACTGTTTTGGCAGAAGTCATGTGTCTTGTGAATTCGAGGCCTTTAAGGTATGCTTCCAACGATCCAAATGACTTTCATCCTCCTTACTTCAAATCGTTTTCTTTTGGGTCGTTCTTCTGCGGTGATCCCGCAAGGACATTTCAAGGAGAGTAAGAATCTTCGGAAAATATTTGAATTCGTCCAGACTTTGGTACATCAGTTTTGGAGACGGTTTATTAGGGAGTACGTTCCTATTCTTCTTAGAAGGGCTAAGTGGCAACTTAAGGGTAGGCAATCACATGTCAATGACATAGTTTTGCTGACAGATGTAAATTTACCACGAGGTAAATGGTGTTTAGAGCGTGTGGTAGATGTTTATTCTGGGGCTGATAGACTGATAAGTGTCTTGGTGAAGACTAAAAATGGTGAATACCGGAGATCTATTCAAAAGTGCTGTCCTCTTCTCGAGGCAGATCTATATACGAACTATACTGCTGCAGCGTTGGGTCCCTGAGGAAATGTTGCGTAGGGTTCCGTGCGTGGACTGTTTGCTATCAAGTACCTTGTTTGCTGTGGCGCGTTTGGCGTACAGGTCGCTCGATAAGCTCGGACTGGCGAGCGAGGAAGGCAAAAATGTCTGCAAATTGTTTAGAATTTTCACGGATTTGGACGGCTATTCCGGTGAAATTCTACGGAGACCCACTCTTTAGGTAACAGTGCATTTCTAGTTGCATCAGGCGGTTTGTGTTTAAAACAAATTGTGATATTTTGTTAAGTTTAAATTTTCTTTTGATCGCTTAGCAAATCGCTATTCTTGTTTACTGCGACGCTTTGAAACTGTTGGTCACGTGATCATGCGAGTCATTATTCTTGGTGTAATTTTTAAGGTGTAAATCGGTGGATTATCGATGGATATTGTTTTGTTTTGAGATGATAAAGACTAGTTTGTCTGAGCATTAATGACTGAATATTAACTGTTGACAATAATAAGATTTTATTATATAATAAAGACTGCATTTATTTTACTTGATAGAAATTATGCTATATAAAGAAGATATTAAACAAAATGCAATTATGTTGGATACATAGTGCTGAAGTGAAAATAGCATTCGTAATATTTTTGTTTCTTAGATATTTGTTCTAAATGACGTTTGTTTTGTTTGTTTCAGCATAAAAAACATATCAGTGTATCAAAGTTACAGTGCTACAATAAGGTACTGCCATACATACACACATGGATTAAACGAACCTCCTGTGTCCTTAAGTTATTGTTTCATTCTATTCGTACCACTACTTTTCTTTAGCCAATATATGTTTTTGTATAAATTTAAAATGGAAAAGGGTTCCATTGTCCAATATTGCATGTCAACTTACCCTAGCGCCGTAATGCATTACCGACGTGTAGTCGTAGGGTACGTCATGAGTTTGGTACGACGTCCAGCTTTTCTCGTAAAAATTGCCCCAACTGTTGGAAGGTATGTTGTCAAAGTTGATTGCCACATAGCGGTTCCTGTCCGGACGACTCTGTTCATGGCTTAGCCCTATGGCGTGACCAAGTTCATGCGATACAGTACCGACCTGTTTAAAAGACATGGGTGCAATTAAGAAACCTGTTAGCCTGATATACATGTAACGAGAAAAACAGCACTAAAAACCATAAATTTTATTGTTTGTTTGTTTGATTGCTATTTCACTTATATAACGTTCACAACCAAATAATGAAGTGTTTTGCTGTGTTGGAAAGTTAATGTTCCTCCACTTGACGTTAATGACAGCATGAATGTCAGCTAGAAACATACTGCCCTCAGCTGGAGGGCCAACATTTGAAACTTGAACGTAAAAGCATTTTCAGAAGTTGTTGTTGGTTTCCAATGATTTCTTCATCAATATGTACACGGCTTACATGAGCTAGGCCTACACTTAAATAAACAAACGATGAGTTAGTTTGGAAAGCTGCTGGAATTAATGTATGAATTTTGATTGTATGTATATGAATTATATTTTTAACATTGTTTTTATGTATATCGATGGTATACGAGCTATTTCATGTTAGTATATATTTATAATTTACATTTCTGTTCCAGCGTCCCTTTGGCTACAATTCCGGGCGTAGTCATGCCGTGTTTACTTGCCACTGGAGGAGCATTATTTTTCCAACAGACGAAAAACTTCACATTTTACAGATGTGTTAGTATGGCAACTTTTGGAGTACACCACCGTCATATAAGTGAAATACCCTTGGGTATGGCGTTAAACACCGATCAATCAACCTGTGCCAATGTGACTTAACTTTAAACAAAATATATATACTTCAGAATTATTTCCAGGACTAAATAAATAAATAAAAAATAATAAAAAATAAATAAAAAAAAATACATAGATAAATAAATAAATAAATAAATCTCACATAGCCACATCCTGGTCCAATTGAGAGAGGTTGTGGAACACTCCTCTTGCCTACATATGACCAGCATCTGGGAATAAAAAAACAAAAATTTCTTCAAAATTCTGTAATTTATTTACTTTTTCTCTGTGCAAGAGATAATTCATTCATTAATATCTGTAATCGCCTTTAGGGACATACTATTAATGTAAGTCACCAGCTTGTAGACACCGTCTTCGACTGTCATCAGTGTTTCAGATTTTTCAAAACGTGTATTTTAACCATTTAGGCAACTAACAAATTGATTTATTAATTGAATGATTTGTTTGTTGGAACATTCAGAATAACTCCAGAGTTCAAGCCGGAGCAAGCTATTCTGGGTTACTCTTGAAACGCATATTTCGGAGTAATTTATTGAGGAAGAGTTGACAATTTGGCATTTCTGTACGAGCAGACAGACAGACAGAGAGATACATACCCGTTTCCTCTGATAATATTGATCAGTGAGCCGGTCGTAGCTGTGGTTTCTTGAAAATCGAGACACGTATTAGCTTCCCAAACAGCTATCGCCTCTCTTATGATAACGGATTGGCCAGTCGCTGTTAAAAGAAAGTAATATATATTTAAAGATACAATAATATAAGTAATCATTCCACTTAACTGTATAAAAAAGTCATGTAAATTAGTATCGATCTTTGTAATACTTTTATTAGATTTTTCGGGTGGTTGGCTTTCCGTTGCCGCAAAGAATTCTTTTTGAGTTACAACCGTTTTTTGTTGTGGCATGTTTCACTGTGAGGTTGCGCATTATGTCTTTCTGCCGGTGATTGTTTTGTATTGTGGTGATCTTTTCTTCTGTCCTTATTTTGTTGTAGTGACAGTGTGTATTCCCCCCCCCCCCACCCACCCATCAGTTTGACACAACGTCATTGGAGTGAAATGGCATATACTACGGCGTAAAACACCAATCAAAGCGACTAAAATTTGTTTGCATTATTTTATATAAATATATAGTTCTTTAAACTGAAACTTAAACTTAACACATAACATTTTGGCCCACTCTCGGAAAACCAAGACTTTTTAAACCTCGGTTGACTTGTAAAAGACTATTTTGGCGGTTTTTTCGACCGCCCTATGCCACGTGAATATGGTAGACACCAGATGCCATACCCAGCAAGTCACAATGACATTATACAAGCATGTGTCGTTCTTATCGTTAACATCCAATCTTTTACTGTTTTGAGAACTTTTTATCAAGTAAAACTTACTAAATGTTGAAAGATCCTCGAATTTCCACGGGATGATACCATTTGGCCACTCTTTTGAAATATATTTGATTATCTTTCGCTTTTGTCGGCTTTTCCCGTTTTGGGTTTTCCCGTTCGGTGCAACTGTTCGTAATCCCGTTTTTGGATTTACCGGTCCCTGGAGCAAATCATCTATCTCAGAATCGGGAACAACAATGTCACCTTCAACCAACTTCAGATCTTTAATATCGAAATATTTCTGAAATATAATTTATTAAAATAAATTGGTTTCATCTCCAATCTCAATCGCTGCTCACTTTTCGTATGTTCGGTTTGACGACGGAGATGTCCGAATCAAGATGAAGTCTCGCAGGAGATTCCATAATACCGTTTAGAATGTTCCAATCCCAAACGTGGCTCACGTGTCCTATTTTCGGTTTGACGAAGGAGATGTCCGAATCAAGATGAAGTCTCGCAGAACATTCTGGAATACCGTTTAGAATACTCCAATCACAATCGTGGCTCACTTTTCGTATCTTTGGTTTTACGAAAGAGATGTCAGAACCAGGATGAAGTCTCGCAGAAGATTCCAGAATAACGTCATGCTCCAATCTCCAATCGTGGCTCACTTCGCAGTATCTTCGATTTATGACGGATATATCCGAATCTAAACTCGTGTGTATCTCCACGCCATGATTCCCCTTCTCTTTGGGGAATAGATGATTTCTGAAACTCCTTAGCAGGCTTAAGGTGTTTCAGGAATCAGCTATTCCCCCCAAAAGTCTGCGTTGATACCGGACCTTCTCGCTTTATCTTACGATCCGCCACGAATGTCTTGGTCATAGTATACAGGTTTTAACAAATAAACCATGCGGATCGGGCTATCATTGAGCTGGTGTTTTGATAAGTTTGAAGAGTTAAAGTTGCAAACAGAAAAAATGGCATGTTGAGGTTTAAATGCATAAGTAAATGAACAAATCAGTTGCTTAGACATACGTAGATAATCGAAGAGCAAGTTTTACATTGGTTTTCGTGTGCTCTCGGTTGAACCATATGATAGGCCTACATTTAAATACATTATTTGCACAGGAGAAATGTATGCGGTTAGATACAGAGTTCTGTACCTCTATAAGCAGTCTATCATATACATTCAGCCTTATAGAGATACATAACTTGAATGAATAAAACTGTGTAATTTCAAGTTATTGTACTTACCAGTTTTTGTGTGTCAAATCACATACTGTCCAATAATGTTTGGTGCACTGAACTCTCTGAGACTTTTTACGTGTGAAACATAAACTTAACTCGCTCAGACGTTGTTACAAAAAGCTAAAGTGTTACCGAAGAGATGGCAAGATGGTGAACACATGTAGGATTCATTGTAAAACCGGCCCTCGGATTAATGAAAATCTAAATTATTCACTCTGAACAGTCTGATACAACACTTTCGATTTTTTGAATTCAGGAAAAGATACAGAATAACAAATATGGCGATTAACATGTATTAATCCGTCGCTTCGCTGCCGTTTTTTTTTATACTAAGTGCAAGTTTTCATAGAGCACGCGGCAAAGTTAACCGCGGGGTTAAATGGTTTGAGCCGTTTAAGCGCACTAGCTAGTAGCCTATGCGGTATCCAAATCGTAACTGTAACAAGATATAAACTTTAACCTAGTGTTTGAACGGAGTTTTAACTTTAAACTGTGTCGCCTGCATGGGTGTAAAATTGGGTCTGGGAAAATATAGCTCTAAGAGGATCTAAACTTTAAAATGTTGTTTTAACAGAGGTCAAAACTATGAACTGTAACTATAAACTGTAGTTTTCACAAATTTATTAAACTGCAGCTCTAAGTAGGATCTTATCTATAAAGTGTATCTCTTACATGGGTCTAAACTTGAACTGTAGCTTAAACAGGGTCTAAACGTCAACCTGCAGCACAAACACGGTTTAAACTTTGAACTGTAGTTCTAACGGGGCTAAACTTTAACCTGTAGTTTTAACAATCGTATAACTTTAAACTGTAGTTCTAAACTAGTTCTAAACGTTAAACTGTAGTTCTAACGGGGTCTTCCCTTGAAACTATTTCTAATATGGGTCTAAAGTTTAAACTGTAGGTTTAGCAGGATTCTTTACTTAACACTATGTCTCCATCAAATGAATAACGTTTATACTGCAGCTCGAAATCTGGGAAAACCTTTCTTATATTTGTATTAATCTTACATACTGTCGTATATGTATCTGGGTTGTTCTGATAACGCAATTATGGAGTTTAAACTGTAGACTGTATCTTAACCAGGGTCTAAACGTCAGACTGTAGCTCAAGCAGGGTCTAAACTTTAAACTGTAGTTTTTACAGGGGTCTACACTTAAACCTGGTGCTACTTACCGATACCGGAATCTTGCCCGCGTCTTTGGTCAGTTCTTGCTCCAACTTCGCCATCTTGCACCAGACATCAAGTCTTTCAGCTAGAGATTCGCCATACAGATATCCATGCATTTCTAACTGAAAACAAAAAACAAACACTTATGGTTTACCACGATCCTCTTTAGTTGAACTCGTCTTCATTCCAAATGTCCCATTCTTAGTGCGCTCTAGTAAAGGACTATTTGGAATGAGGACTAATTGAGAGCTAGATCCGCTTATAGGCATATCGTTAAAGTCACGTACGCACCCAAAAATTAGGTAGTTTGCGTTATTAAAAAATCACATGAGTTATAGATATTTTTCTGAAGAAGTAAAAGTTAGAGACTTTTTGTTAATTCCACTCCCAGATTCGTAGGTTAAGTCACAGTTAAAAAGAAAAAGGAACTCTAAAAATTAAGCCAGAATTTTGAATTGAGGATACGCAATTTGCTATAAAATCTGGGACACGTTTTGATGAACCGACGATACTTTAAGTCAACGGTTATTAACTCCGCCCCTTAGAAAATTCAAATTGCTGACTCGCGGTGGGGTCAATGGCTAGATTGATACATATGAGGACAAATGGCCAGCCCTCTTTACGTTGAATTCGAATTATATTAGGATTTCTCCTGGCTCGTACAAGCCTTGTACCGATTGAATATTGTTTTTATTTCAACGTAACTGTTTTAATTTATGAACAAACTTCAAAACTTGTTAAAATCGAGGCAATCAGAATTTGTGGAAAAAAACAATATTTTGGGTGCGTTTGTGACTTTAAATACAACTTGGTTACGATAATTAATATACCTAACTTCGCAAGTATATGTTATAATTTTCTGTCGTTTAAAAAGTGGATAACCCCCTATTACCAATATTTTCGATATTTTTATACGTTTAGGGATAACGTGGATTTCATAACCGTCCGGGTACCAGCGTCCTCAAGTTGGCCTACCAGCGCTATTTAAGAAAATGTTATCCCCCAGCCCGCGCTAAACACAGACATCCTGTGAAATTAGGTCCCCAATAAAATGTTATCCCCCAGCCCGCGCTAAACACAGACATCCTGTGAAGTTAGGTCCCCAATAAAATGACATATTGTTGTATCTTGCGCTCTTGGTAAATATCTGAAATGAGGCCTTTTTCAACATGTACTGTAATAAATGCAATAATGTAACATAAAAATGAACGGACATTGTAGTTATAATTGATACTGTAATAGCTCTGACTGATACTGTAATAGAAATGAACGGACATTGTAGTGTAGATACTGTAATAGCTCTGACTGATACTGTAATAAGTGTTTTAACATATACTGTAATCTATTAAAAATAAAATTACTTCATTATTGGTAAAAAAAAGATATGACACTGTCAGACAAAATTATTACAGTATCGGTTGTTACTACACTATCGGTAATTGTACTACAGTAGGCCTATCGGTTGTAACTACACTATCGGTAATTGTACTACAGTAGGCCTATCGGTTGTTTCTACATTTTACGTTAATTTTGTCACAGTATTAGTTGTTACTACATTGTTGGTACATAATTACAGTATCTGTTGCAACCTAGACCCAACTTAGGTAGGGACTCATATATGGGATAATTTTGAAATGAAAGACAGCTGTTCTATTTGACCTGAAAACGGCGTTATTATCCACAAGTTTAATTCAAAACAATATGCCTAGCCTTCATAAAACATATAGTATTTTTGGGAAAACATTTTGAATCATAATTTGATTTTGGGCATATCTCGAGTCACATGACACATATAGAATGTTTGAAGGCAAGTGGTCGAATATTGTAAGAGAAGTTGCAAAACAACAAGGGTATAAAGTGGGATTGATGATATAGGCAAACCCATAGCTCCATCCCCTGTTCCAAAGCAGGGAAAAACACAATATATTTTTACTCACCGCTTCCTCTTCCGTGAATGTTAGTTTTCTTTTATTTATTCGCCTGCCGTGAAAAGTCAAAATGATGCCTCGAGCACATGCTTTTCTGAAGTTGAAGGTGGTGGAAGCCAACTGATCTATGGTCTCTGGTTTAGATGCCATTACTTCTTCAGCCAGACTGCGTGCATTACTAACAGGAACGCTGGCAAAAATTACAATTAAGACCAACATGCTGACTTCCTGGTAAGTTTCTAACGGAGACATATTTTTGTAATTTGTCTTTGATGGAAATGCTAATGCTAATCCTTAGTTAAAATCGTTCGGATTTTAATTGCAACGGTCTTGTTGCCCCGAGATTGAGGTGCCTTAAAAGATAATCCTTGGACGAATGCTTCTCTTATTTATGTGATACTCCACCATGAAAGATAGATAGTTACAATTTTCCTCTTCATTAAACCCTCTTTTGATTTAACTTTTATTTTGGAATAAAACTCAGAAATCTTAATTTGAGAGTAGAAATGGCTTTGAACTCCAAATAAATCTATCGAATAAATATACTTAAGTAGTTCTTAAAGTGCATATAATCATCAGCTGTGGCTTGATTTTATCAATAACATTTCCATATTGATTTTTCAATTCGTCTGTCCGTCATAAAATATGGAATAGGCAGGAGAACTGGACAAGCTTTAGACCCTGTCTGCCATAGTGTCAAAATAGGGCTTAGTTAAGTTTTTGGTATGCTTTTTGAGTCACATATGTTGAAAACATTTTCACATTTGTTAAATGAAAATTTATTTTACATTGTATAATTGTTTAAAGTCACATGCGCACCCAAAATTAATGTTTTTCAGCAAATTCTGATTGCCCCGATTTTAACAAGTTTTGAAGTTTATTCATAAATTAAAACAGTTATGTTGAAATAAAAATATATGTTATGGATACAAGACTTGTAAAACTGCCATTATTCGAATTCAACGAAAAGAGGGCCAGCCATTTTTCCTCATATGTATCAACATATTTCAATTTTCAGTTTAAACTGTTTTCGTACAAATCTGGGGGTGGAATTAACAGAATGTTTCTAACCTTTACTTCTAGAGAAAAATATCTATACGTCATGTCGTTCTGTAACAACGCAAAAATACAAATTTTTTGGGTGCGTATGTGACTTTAACATATGTAGAATATTTTTACAAACAACCTCTTATTTATTTAACTACACTTTTATTTATGGATAACCATATATTTTTGGTGATATAACCTGTTATGTATTTCTTTTATGGTCAGTTACATTAATAAAAGTAATTTGGCATTAACGGTCCACCATACCGTGTCTCCATTTAGGAGACATTCAGCGGAAATGATTGTAAAATATATTTGACACTAGTTATTTTTTTAACTCCGGGTAACGGTCTCTAGTTTATTTTCTCCCTTTTAATAAAAAAATTAATGTTCAAAGTTAAAGAGAATGCATGGCTTGGTGCAAAATAGTCAAGTATCGGAATAAAAATGTCATGAATAATGCAAAAGTTAAATATCCATTAATCATTGATATGTTTTAAGACGTGGTTCGGTTCAATAATCCTGAATTAATGATTGTGAAAATAAATTGATATCTTCATTTACGAGTACTGTAATTGACTTGGTGTATCATATGGTTCTAAAAGCATGGGTAACATGGATCAATAACACTACTGGGTTCAAACACTCACTGTCTCTTGTAGCCAACCTATGTATATAACTGAAAACAGCTAGAAATTGGTTCAAAATTGTAAAGCCATAAATGACAAAATGTCCATTGGGTGAGTGTTGTTAGAAACCATATTCAACATAATTTCACTTGAAGGACGGCGGTGCTGCGTACCTGTGATTTGTAGCTAACACCCTCGGACAAAAACATAAACTCTTCCATCTCAAACTGTGGTAAAATTAACGATATACCACGTTTTAGGAAACGTTATCTCTTAAAAATATATTAAAAATTAAAAAGGGGGGTGGGGGCGTCGTGACTCATTCAATTGTACATTGGACTGCAGAACCGCTATTAATTTACCGCGCATGTAACAAGGTATATACGGGAAATGAAAAAGTCTTGAATACGTTAAATACCAATTAAATTTAAAGATGGGGCTTGAGTTGCATGTGGGTAGATGTAGGTGGGTAGGCAGATTTAAAGGAGGAGAAAACACAACAACAAAATCATGTTCCAATTATAGACCGTATTAAGTTGTAAACAAAACCAATTTAACATTTTGTAAATGGTGATACTGTAAGTAAAATGTTTGGTGGAGTTGTTTTGCCATATATTGGGTTAAGTGATGTCACTGGACATCATAGACTGAAATATATATCAAATGTCGTGCAACAGCTGTATATAACTTTATCTAACACTTTGGTACTATTTCTGTTTTACCAGGTTTGAATTTTTAGTCATTTGGACTTGTTATCTGCAAGAAATAATTAAATAATATATGGCACAAAAAGTTCACCATACATTGATACAGTCTAAAATTTGAATACGACTTTATTTTTTCGTTTTCTTCCTCTTTAACATTTTCCGTAATGCCAGACACTGATTACTGTATGGTTTATAATTATCCTGGATCGCATTAAAACGACATAGGTTAGTGTTAGTTTGAGACACAAATTACAATACGTCCATAACGATTTCTGAGCAGACAGAGGTGTTGCGTATTCTTGATTAGGGGGATTCGGCTTTAAACACATATCGAGGCAAACTGCAATTCTGTTTTAGATTTCAGCTGAAAGCGATGACGTCCCAGATTGTCCACCACCACCGTGTGGTTCAAGACCAGTTTTAGATACCAATAGAATCTTGGTAAATAAGTTAATTTCCATCGACGATTACTGAAAATAGAATGATTAAAAATAACTAAATATATATACAGCGGGATGTTTATATTCAACAATGCAACAGTTTAAATAACGCTTAAATATCAGTCCTCTTCCATTGTGTGACAATTGTGGTAGACAATTGTGGTAGCTACTCGATCAGCGTATCGATTAGAATCAGTGATGATTTATTGAACTCTAAACCCGCCTAACTGTTTTACCCACCTGACCTATTGAGTCGACAATTGCACAAAGACGACAGTTTGTTTGTTTGCTGTACTAAGGTTATTTCACTGACCTGACGGCGAGCCAGCCCAATTGGCGATGAAAACCACCGTCAACATCACTGTCAACACACAATGACCAGGAACATGTTGCAATAAAATAAACTGGAAATAACAGTGCAAGGCACCAGAAACAAAATCGGGATGCCGCTGACCTTTAGCTGGTGCGACACCAGGGCAACGACCTACCAAAGACGACGGTCAAGTGGAAGAAACCAGTGAAAATATCAAAGAGGTAAGACAAAGTAGACAGGCTGTCGGTATGTTTGTTTGTTTGTTTGTTTGATTGATGTTTAACGTTGTAACCGGATATTTGACGACAGTGCCAGTGTTTGGTGGACAACTGGAGAGAAACATCGTAAAGACTACCCCACATCCCCACAGTCACCTGTAAACTTCCGGTACATACCAAGGCCGACAGACGGCCTCGAAATCATGCGGTGAAGTTAATACACTTCTGATGCGGTAGCCTACACAGACAAATGAGGTAGTAATATGACCAAACAAGTGTGTCTTCGCGATAAATACCAAACCATGCCTTGTCTCCGCACTCTCCAGGCAAGAGTTGTCGTTCGTTTCTCTCCCATACATCTCTGCGATCGGCTCAAGTTTGGGCAAGATTCTT
>JAUELC010093642.1:0-11902 GCA_031471745.1 Cryptochiton stelleri
TATAACATAACAAATAATAAATTATACATTTTTTATATTGATGATAAAGCACCATGGCCTTGATCCAAAATAAAAAGAAATTATTCTCAAAAATAAGTGGAAAACAGGGATTTGACCAGTATTGTGGCACTTACATGTACATACATGAAGGACCCAAGTACAAATCAAGTTTACCTTTCGTTGATCTGTGCATATTTTAATCAGAGCTACTGCTGTTGATTATAGAAAATTATCCATTCCGGAGCCTATCTACAGTAACGTTCAATATTTTTAAACCAAACGTTATGTGTACTTCAATCAGGTACTTTAGTGGTGCCTCGTGCCATGTTAACGTTTCTGCAGCCCATACCTAGTTTGCATATTGCAATCATACAGATCAAAGGCTAAAATGTGCCATACTTTGGTTTCCGTAGCCTATCTCGAGACCGTTCAATATTTTTAAACCAAACGTTATGTGTACTTCAATCGGGTACTTAAGTGGGCCTTTTGCTATTTTTAAGTTTCTGCAGCTCCTACATGTACTTAGTTTGCATATTGCAATCATACAGGTCAAAGGCTAATATTTGCCATACTTTGGTTTCTGGAGCCTGGCAACAGTAACGTTTAATATTTTTAAAACAAACGTTATGTGTACTTCATTCAGGTACTTAAAAGTGGTGCCTTTGGATATTTTTACATTTCTATAGCG
The DNA here is from genome assembly GCA_031471745.1 of Cryptochiton stelleri. Classification (NCBI taxonomy): domain Eukaryota; kingdom Metazoa; phylum Mollusca; class Polyplacophora; order Chitonida; family Mopaliidae; genus Cryptochiton; species Cryptochiton stelleri. Next base: position 689 of record JAUELC010093642.1, read on the forward strand.
CATAACTAATTTTCATATTGCAATCGTACAGGTCAAAGGTTAATATGTGCCATACTTTGGTTTCTGGAACATGTTGGATAAATGATTAAATGCTTACGTTCCATATAGTATTACACTTATATTATGCTGTTGATGATTTAACCGTATAAAAAAAAACATTCACATATTATAAATTTTGGTTTATCATCATAGTATATCTGTGGTGATATGTGAGCTGTGCTCACTTCTGCTCTAGTTTCCAAATGTATTTTTGCAGAAAGGTTCTACACACTACTAGTTTAATAGTCATATTGGATTATACTAAAGATCAAATTGTTTTATTGATCTGCGCTTATTTTCTTAACAAACTTATGGCGCTTGATCATACAAAACTATGCATTCTATTGGAATTCTGATTTCCGCATGTTTTTTTAAGAACCTTTTGAGATATTGTTCTAAGTTTTGGTAGGCACTGACATAAGAACGAAGTACAGATTCAATTTACGTTTAGTTGATCTGCGCACATTTTAACCAGTGCAACTGCCCGTGTCTGTGAGTATGATAAGCAGCCCCTTGTACTTCTGCCATGTGACTTAAAACTTCTTTGATTTCTTTGAATTGTTTGTATATTGTTCACCATGGTGTGTAATTTAAAGAAGTGGCCATGATATTCATAGTATGTTGCATTGTGTTGTTTCAGGGGGTAGCTACCAGACTATCAGTACAGTTCCTATTCCACTAGGAGACTCAATGATCCCTGCCCCGCCACCTGTAGATAGTCTGCCTCAACTGCGACACCAGGGTGAACAAAGGAGACAGACAGACACCGGGCCCGAGCATAATGAAGATGGATACGCTATTGTGCCGCAATCAAGTAAACGGTCCCGTTTTAAGACTGACCGAGAAGCTATTCCGAACTCAAGATCGGTAGAGGAAAATCTGGGCTTGGCGGAAGTCCGCCGAGTGACCGGTGCCGTAAATCGTATAGCGCAGAATAGACGCTCTGCGCCGTTAGCCACCGTTGAGAGTGACCATGACCTTTCTATTGATTTTGGTTACCAGAGCGTCAAGGATATGCCAGAGTTAGAAAGCGAATCAGACTTTGATCCAAATTACGAGACAGTTGAGGACACGAAAAGGAAGGCGTTAAAGAAACGCAGCGTCACACCTGTGGTGAACGGTGCCGCCAGCAGTCATATACTACAGCTCAGGCGGCATGAATACGAGGAGGTAACCTACATGAAAAATGGACAGCTTGAAAGTGCATACGCTGTTAAGAAGCGGGTTTTACAAAGCCACTGTTATGAGGACATTACTGAGGTGAAACAAGAACAGAAACAACAAAAGAAACGTGAATTGTGAAGCTTCTATTTAATTGTACAGTTTTGTGTTGATTTGTTCAATGTGCATACATTTATTAATTCTTATCATGTACTATGTAAAGCTATTTCACCGTCTGTTAAGTGATAGGTGTAATCTTAAATTGTAAAGTTATACGGTGACTGCTGTGGTTTCTCTACTCTACCATTCTCCTGTGAACACACACATGATCACGCACACACATGATCATTACACAGAAACCACACACACACATGATCATGACACAGACACCACATGCACATGTGAATCATTACTCAGACACCACACACACACACGATCATTACACAGATACCTCACACACATGATAATTACACAGATACCTCACACTCATGATCATTACACAGATACCTCACACACATGATCATTACAGACACCACACACACATGATAATTACACAGATACCTCACACACATGATAATTACACAGACACCACACACACATGAGCATTACACAGATACCTCACACACATGGTAATTACACAGACACCACACACACATGATCATTACACAGATACCTCACACACATGATCATTACACAGATGCCACACACACATGATCATTACATAGACACCACACACACACATGATCATTACACAGATGCCACACACACACATGATCATTACACAGACACCACATGCACACATGATCATTACACAGATGCCACACACACACATGATCATTACACAGACACCACACACACACATGATCATTACACAGACACCACACACACATGATCATTACACAGACACCAAACACACATGATCATTACACAGACACCACACACACATGATCATTACACATACACCACACACACATTATTACACACATGCACACACACAATCAATACACAGATACACAGACTTTTACAGATTTTAACAGAAGGAAAATATAAATTACTTAATAAGTAGAGTTGAAGAGCTGTACAAAAAACTGAAACCTCATTTGTCTCATCTAAAACATTCCGAGGAGTTTTTCAAAATTCACCACAAATTTTTGAAGGTGGGCTAGAAATATAAATTTCACTTGATATAAAAAGGCATGTTTCATAGACATTGTAAAACACTTTATTCAGTATTAATATATTGCCTACTTAAGTCTTTTAACTGCCACATGTCCACCACATGAAATTATTTCTTGAATTAATATGACATAAAACATCTTAAAATCAAACAAGGCACATATTGTTACAGCTTGTGGAACACCAGCCATGAATTTCATTCTACATGTACATTTCATTTAACTTTTCACATATACATATTTTCATTTTTTTTTTTTATCAGTAGCCCATATAAAAACTTGTCTCGCAATATATATTTAATAGCCATTAGGATATAGTGATGCATATAATGTGTCATATATAATGTTCACTTGTTGTATACTTCTGTGGAGTATGCCCTCTGGCTCAGGGCATGCCAACTTTGAAATGCCACTTAAAACAGTAACTCTTCACTCTAGGGCTGAATCCACTTTCTGTCATCTGCACATGCCAACTTTGAAGTGCCACTTAAAAAAGAAATTCTGCCTTAGGGCCGGATCTCCTTTCTGTCGCGGGCGGTTGAATGGAGCTTCTTGTTGCCCTGGTGCTCCGAGCTAAGGGGCAACATGAAGCTGATCTGTTTGTGGCGTCCTGTTATGTCTTGTTTCTTGTCATTGTTTGTTGCCAGTGGCGTCAGGGGTGATTTCCTTCACCCATTGGGCTGGCACGCCATCATATGAGTGAAATAACCTTAAGTACAGCGTAAAACCCCAATCAATCAATATAAACTGGTATTTTACTGCTGGTGATTCAGTGCCTGGGTTCGATTTTATACATGCGGTTGGATGGATCTTCCTGTTACCCTGGTACTTTCAGATCTTGGGGCAACACAAAGCCAATCTGTTTGTGGGATCTAGCACTGTAAATTTGCACCATTTATTATGTCCTGTGCTTGTCGTGTATCTTGCCATTGTTTGTTGCCAGTGGCATCGAGGGTAGTTTCCTTCACCCATTGGGGTGGCACCCCACCATATGAGTGAAATACATGTAACTTTAAGTACGAAGTAAAACCCCAATCAAACAAACAATTGATTTCATACACGTCTCAGCCTGCACAATTTTCTGAACTAGTTTCTGTTCTAACTAAGAGAGTGTCATCCCAACATAAAGAAAACAAATGTAAATGATTGCTTTCTTAACGACACAAAAATGATATCAATAAATTTGTACTGATTAGTAATATAAGTAATTACAACTCGAAGATTCGGATGGCTCTGTGTAAAGTTACCATCCACCTCTAGTTTGCTTCTTTGGAGTTATCAGGTATTTTTAAGTTAAGTGATTTGGAAAAAGATAAATAAGTCTTTGGAAAGATTCCAGCGAAGTTGATTTTCATAAGCTCGGTTTAATATTGTAAATATCCAAATAACACAATTTGTTGATGAAAGCAACACAAATAGGTCACAAAAAATAAGCAATATCTTTTTACAAATAAACCCTTGAGAAAAGTAAATGTCTTATTATTGGTACAGCTACTTTTCTCTGGTCTCAACAGAGTGAAGCTTTGGGAGGAGGGCAGTATACTCATAAACTGTGCGTGACAGTTTTATGTGTATGTTGTAGATTCATATAGTTTTCACCACTCTGAAGTTTTACGTTATCCACCCTACTATACATGTATGTTTTCCCAAAGACAATCTTCTAACATACACCCTCATTGAGCCCCTAAGGTTTGTAGAAGGTGATGCTGGCCATTAAGCCCCCCCTTCCCTGTTGTAACCCCTTATGAAGCCCCCTTCTTGAAGCAGATGATTTCCATCTGGGCTACTGTGGACTGGCTTACTCCTTGACTGTTTCTCTATAACTTTTACTGGCTTCTGGTTTATATCATAGAATCACCACACATGAAGGCTGTATTTTAAGATTACCCCATTTCAAGAAGTACTGTCTTTTCTAATGTTTTTAAGAATATATGTTCTAAATTTGACATAACCAAACCCTGACATTTACATCGACAACAGCAAATATTCCCTTTTATAGTAAGATCCTACACTTTTTATGACACCGTTGGAGATGTTTGATATCACAATATACTTTTTTGTTTGTTACACTGCATCAGAGTCATGCTTCATAGTGCTTCTCAAAACAGAAATGATGTAATTTACCCACCCACATTATCTTACATAAGAGACAAACCTTTCACCAAATCAGTGGATAGTGGAAAACTAAACTTCATTTTAATCATTGACTTTCAATTTTGTTTTATGTTTAAAAGAACTATATAAAGCAAAAATTTGTTTTGCCTCCATTACTGATAAATTGGTAAATTAAACTACATGTAGCAAATCAATAAAATATATCGAATCTTATATAATTATCTGAATTTTTTTTTTAAATTTCAGTCTTAAGCCAACATATTGAATCAAAACTTTGTTAGCTCATCATGTGTGTTCAAGTTACTTAAAAACTTTAATTCCAACTTTACTATATATAATTTATATGAAAAGAGTTTATGAGAAGAGTTCTCTCCCTTATTTCCTCAAGTCTGGTAGCTATGGGTGTCTGAGGGTATATGACTGTAAAGTCTGTGCACAGTAGCTGAGTTTGGCTAAATTTAGACAGGTGAAATTCAATATGGCCCACAGGAAGCTGAGTAATTCAACATTGCTTGAACTGAGACATTTTGTTTTTTGCAGCATGGAGCATCTAGAAGTTTGATTGAACTTTACTTTTCTGTTAATAAAACATTGTAAAACAAACCTTTCATAACTTATTTCTCCTCAAAAACTATGATTGTTAAGCTTAAAAGATCAAACTTGTATAAAGGTTATGATGAATAATTTTAAAATATCTAGACAGTATGAAAATGTTAAATGACCAATTTTACGAAAGTGGGGCAATGTGGGGTGGAGAAGTTTGTGAACTTCAATCTTTTTATGCTCTGTTTATTTTCAAACTTCACAATACTTGGGTGAAAAAGAAATTCAATGTGCATAAGATCACTTGTGCTTGAAAAGAAATTTTGAAAGCTATTTAGTTACTTTATCCCTTTTTTACGATGACTCAGTTCGGGTTTGTAAGTTACTGCACCACACAAAATGTGTATATATAGAGATCTCTCGAGTAAAGAACGACACAGATTGTATGAAAATCCATTTCTGAATTGTCCATGGGAAAACGTCTGTAGACTATATTCATGTGGATGCAGGGAGTGTCAGCCTCACACATGGTCATCTTGTATACCACACAGCAGAGAACACAAAATGAACATTTAGTAAAGCACACAGCCCCAAACAACAAGACATGGCCAAACACGGACAATGAAATGGCTTGAGAATTTTAGATGGTTTGGTCTGGATGTAAAGCAGATGAGAAGCGGCCAACAAGTGAAGGGTTTTTTGTCCACACCATGCCCCACTCACCTCCCTCCATCAGTCTTCCCTCGTATCCTCCATTAAGCTCAAGATGATCAACCAGCGAAGACAATACATACTTCTTTACATTCCATATGCGTTTATGTACTATGGGATAGTAAGGAAGTATGTGCCATCAACGTGGATATAGTCCCTCAAAACCTCCACTTATCCAGGCAAAAGCACAAGGAAAGATAGAAACTTTTGAAGAAAGTTTGTTGGCTTAAGTTTGAGAAGGGCAGCTCCGATGATCTCTGTAAGCCGGTCCTGGCTGTACACTGTGGTGGCCTGATTTCTAACCCTCAGATAGTTTTACCAATTTGAGCCTGATACAGCCTTCAAGCGTCATGCCACTAGCCAATCAGAACCGCCCAATGCTAAGACCCTTGGAGAAACATCTTGGACCAATCACAACTGCCCACACAACTCAATCTTGGAAACTTTGACTGGTACTAGACAGCTTCAACTCCAAACTGGATGGAGAAATGCTATCTTTACAGGCAGTATCCATGTGCCGCCCAGCCCCTGTAAGCTTTCCAGACAATCTGAACTGGCCTAGTCTCTGAGTAGCTGTACCTTCCCTTCTTGTAGAAGATGTCAGCTTGCCTTCTCATGTTGTCCATCTTGAATTGCTGGCATAGTAGTCTTCCAAGTAGGCTTGCCTGGAAATACATGGGAAGAAACTTTAAAACTAGAAACAGAATTGCACTTAATGATTTCAGACACCAGAGATTTCAGAGTTAAAGGTAGAGCTAGCCTGTAGTGGACAGTCCAGTGAGACAAGCTTCCAGTAGAATACAGTGTGTTCTGTTTGGCCTCTAGTCCTCTGAATGAACTCTCTTGGTACACTTAGCACTTTTATTCCCTTTCCTTCAGATGGCTAACAGCTGGATTTACCTAAATATGGCAAATTTGGGGAGTCCCTCCTAACCCTATGAAATAACATGATTGAGAGTTAAAGCTTTGGGGAGAGTAGGGAAGGAGGGTGGGAGAGTGGTATAGGAGGGGCATCCTTATACTTTAACATCTGTGCTGGTTGAATTAGCGAACCCCAGGTGACGGAGGCCAAGATAAAATGTTTAAATCTAATATTACACTTAAACTGAGCTACCAGATTTGGCATGGTGACTTAGGGCTCCCCCTCCCTGTTGCTTCACAGACTTGACTCAGTCCGTAGACCACTCCCCTTTTGACTGCCATTCTATCCAATCAGTCTTCAAGATGGCACATTAAACTTTTTAACCCATGACCATCTACAGAAAGCATCCATGGTGACTGACCACAAACTTGGAAACTACCAAATGTTTGTAGCATTTAATATCCTGTGTCTTCAACTCTAAAATACTGTTTAAGATTCATGTTATATTATATATAATTATATATATAAGATATAACACATTAGAACACAGAATAAATTTTAAAATAAATGATATTTTTAATTAGTCTTCTGAATCTCAGGATTAATGGAAGTTTGTATTTACAAGTAAAGGAATAACCTAACTTCTACAAATAATTTTGCCATTATCAACTATTTACAAGTTTATTCCAAGTTATCAAAGATCAAACAAGTCACTAGCTTTAGAAAATTCTGTCTTTCAATTAAAAAAAAAAAAGTAAGTTATTGTGTTATTGAGCATATAATATATTTTTCACAAGAAACTCTTGAGTAAATTTTGATAGTACATATAATTCTGCTGCGATGCCTTTTTCTTGTTTTTTTTCTCACATAACATGTGAAGATGGGAATGATATCTAAGATTTATATACATGTAGTCTTTAAGCCTTTTTGTCAATACTTAACTTCAATAATGTATTGTTTAAACCAAGAAGGGTTTGAGTTTTGCTTCGGAAGTTAAAAGTATCAATCTAAATTTGTACATTTTTGGAGCATATATAAAAAAAACAATGTATATGGATATCTTTAATCAGGTAGCTATGCTTCCCGTGTAACAGAACACCCATAACATCTTGAAGAATTTGTAATTTTGAGATCACTGATGGAATATGTGGACATATTATCAGACTTTCAGAAATGCAATTGCTATTTCCTAGCAATCCTGCGGGCAGTTGGAGGGAGCTTTCTGTTACCCTCAGAGCTAGGAGGTAACACGAAGCCGATCTGTTGTGGGATCCTCTTTATGTCCTGTGGTTGTCTTGTAATTGTTTGTTGCCAGTGGCATCGGGGTGGTTTCCATCACCCATTGAGCTGGCATGCCTTCATATGAGTGAAATAAGTATGGTGTAAAACCCCAATCAAACAAATAAATAAATCCTAGCAATGCCCTGTACATAAAGGGATGGGTAGACAGATGTCTTCCTCCCTGCCACTAGGAATTTCTGCCCTTATATTAGTGAAATAACCTAGAGTAAAACATTCTTCTGATAAATAACTACTTAAGAAAACTATATATATATATATAAACTTTATATATTTCTAAAGGTAATCACACTGGCAAAGGGATGTTGATTAATAAAATATCGATAAATCATCTCATGTTCTAGATAAACTCTCAGAGACAAGTTTTTTCAATGGATCTTAATCTCGAGTTGTTATGGATAACCTCTCAGAGACTATATATTTTTATAAATGAAGAGAGAAAAAGTTGCTTGCCTCCACCGGGATTCACTCTCTACCGTATACAAACCCTTTAATTATTTAATTCATGCATTCAAATTGTTGGTCAGTGAAAGCTGTTGTAAAAGTGACAGATATGTGATGTGAATATATTGTAAAAATGTTCTTCTGAATTAATATGTCTTTAAAATTTGAAAATAATCAGAAGAAGCAAAAAAGTGTTAATTTGTGTATCGAGTACACAGACTTTTGTTCTCAATTCCAGTGTTTGTTTACATTCTTTAATAAATCAAATATTTGTTGACAACATTTATAACTCCACTTCTTAGCTGCCTTGAATGACAGCTCACACGAATGCAGACTAAATGAATGAGAACCTTACACAAACAGATGACTTACAAATCAACAGTTTAAGGATGCACCTTCAATCTACCTGTGGTCATCCATATACCTGTCAGACTATGGCAGTGACTTCTAATTTCATACATGTACTTCTACTGAATCAAGGCTGTGGGATTAAGACGTATATTTCAAAATATGGATGAAAATGTGTTGGGTTTTTTTCAAACAGTTTTAATGCAATGTTTTGTAATAAATTCTAAATGTTGGAAGAAATTTTGAAACATGTTAAATTTAAAATAAAGTACCGAAAAAGTTTGAACATTCATTAAAAGCCCAAATTCCTGCCCAGTTGATATCCCAACCTATTCATTCTTGAGTAAATAGAAATTAGCATAAATATTTGTTAACGACTTAATATTGTATTCCTTTCTCGCACCTATTGTTTTTTCTTTATTGTTTTTCCCCATTCAATTATTAAAACATCTTGACGTTTGAATGAATATATAGTTAATGAACAAATTCTAAATAGATATATAATATAAATAGATATATGTTAACAGATGAATCACAAAACTACACAAAGATAACAACACTAAACAGGAAAAACACACAAAAAAATTACCAAAGAAAAACAAAGAAAATAGCTGTTATCTATGCCAAATACTTTTTTTTAATTTGAATTACTGAATAAAGTGGTTTATGGTTTTAAATTAATGCTAAATACATTATTATTTAATAACTGTTTTAAATTAGAATCTTAAATTTTCCCTCAGTCGAATAAATCTTCACATAAACGTGGGAAATATACAGTAGTAAGTTCCATTTTCTTTTATTTTAGCAAAAAATCAGGTTAATGCTTTGTGTTGACAATGACTGACAACAATACAACTGCATAAGAAACCTTTGAGAATTTTCAAATATACTAGTATTTTTATCTGGCCACAATAGAACATAACTATTTGATGGTAGATTAAATTAACAAATTGGTGTCCAATTGAATTTAGCACCAATGAATTAATAATATAGTATTTTTTATCAATTTTACAAAGAAATGTCTTTCTGCAATATCAACTTGAACTTCTTCTGTAAAATTATTTCGACACATCTGAAATTTTTCTAATCATCTGAAATTGTCAATGATCTAGTATGCAATCTTTACTGATTCGTTGATCTACAGCTATGAATTATTGCGGATACAAAATTGGTTAAGTGTCTGACAGGCTAACAAACATATTACAAAAGAATATCTCAGACAAAAAACTACAATAAACTGTACTTCACTGACAATTATAAACAATCAAAGCTTTTAAAATAGAAAGTCGAACACGAAACAAATTGAAACATAAAACTGAAATCATTTCTCAACAAAATCTTAGAACTTTGTAATCTACGCATGTTCATGTATTTTGAATATTCTTTACTATGTCAAGTTTACGCTTATGCTCTTGAAGTTAAAATTCTCAAAGTTAGATTATATTCTTTGATTCAAAAATGTATCCTATATATGCCATTAAAGGCTTAAACACTGTCAGTTAATATAATCAGGCAAACATTGTGGTTTGAACGAACAAGATATATGTATGTTTAGCCCGTTTTAGGGTGAAAAAAGATATTTACTTGAAGTGTGACCCTTGTTTCATCAAGTTGGCCATATCTACAACTGAGCCATCTTTTGGCCATATTGATTGACGTTGCTAGTGAATTAGCGTCAACTTGTCTCTGAATGATAAATTAACGGAATCTTATCTTAAAATACGACAAAATACCATTTCTCTTCTGAAAATGACTTCCGAACAATCTTCTTGATAGTTAATTCCTTCGCCTAGATTATCTTTAAAGGCTTTACATTTCCTCTTATCCATCCTTATCTCGATAAGGGCGCCAGGGTATCGATGGTACTGTTTTGACGTTAAAACCAATAGTAAAGTATACTCTCCTAATTAGGGGGCCCACAGGCCGGGCCCCGGAGTTCCTTTTACCCAGGTTTTAAAGCTGTAGCTTGAGGCTGGAGCCCCTGGCACATGGCTTTACGTTATGTAGGTAGATCTTGTAGTAGCAGAACACCCTTTGTTTCCTTTACTTGAGTCCGCTGAGCAGACAGTAAACAGGGTAGGGTATCCAGAGGCCACTGCTCTGTGTGGAGGTTGAAATCAGACGCTGATAACGTCTCTATCCCTATATCTCTTCACACCCAGGGAGTCCAACCTTCATACAACACACTCAGATTGTCCACGTTAGTTGCCTCTTTGATCACATAATCAACCTATAAATATATAAAATAAGATATTATAACATTATTGTGATATCTTTTGCATTTTGGAAGTTAGTTGAACTGATAAGTTGAGAAATGATGCTAGTATCTGTAGCAAAACGTTGCTTGATAATATTGACAGATTGATTGATTGATTGGTGTTTAATGCCATACTCAAGGGTATTTTTTACTTATATGTAGGCGGTGTACTCCAACAGTAATTAGCCACACTAACACAAACCATAAAATGTGATGTGTTTTGCTCTGTTGGAAAATTAATGTTCCTCCAGTGCTAAGTA
>JAUELC010093753.1:0-11901 GCA_031471745.1 Cryptochiton stelleri
CTTTTGCCAGCTGTGGGGAAAGATTCCTCGCAATTTGACTCCTAACTTTGTGGAATATACCTTAAAGAAAAATTGTTGGCGGCGGATGAATCATAAATCATATTTCTTCAAAGACTTGACAGTTTAAGGTGAGTAAATCGATCAAACGTTGGTTGACTGCTGTGACATCTACGCGACATGAAGAGGTCGCACTTTCCTCTATGCATTTAACATTGAAGTAAAGGACTCTGACGTCTACTAATATCCAAATGATAAATATCAATAGTCGGAGTCTTTTTAAAAGGACAACACCTGTACATGCGCATAGTCAGACAGTCCCTTGTAACTCTGTATATGTGCCATCAAAAAAGGAAAAGATCGGTGACCTCCGTGTACTAACAGTTTCAATTGTGTTAAGTTTATCGCATAATGTTTGGTTCATTTGTATAATAAGTTTCTGTAGTTCAGCGTTTGTAACCGGCAATACTACCTCCACATCGGGGTTCCGTTGAGCGGTTGCTGGGGACTTGACAGCTGTCGGCCGTTGTTGTTTTGTTGTTGTTGTAACGTTATCCTCAGTTTCTGTGTCCAAATCAGATAAATCTAGGTTTTTTTCAGGGATGAAGATTTTGCACAGTTTCTACCCGCTTTGGTGACCTTTTGTTTTCTTTTGAATCCTGCCATAATGATTTAGAGAGTACTGAAATAGCCGTTATACGTGAGAGTAATTCTAAAGCGTTTCTTCTCTGTCCGCCGTTTTTCGAACTGTAAAAACATGGCTGCATCTGAAATTGATTAATCGACGAGCATGTTTGAAGGGCACAAATCTGGAGTTCCTCAGATCTAAAACCTAACAGAAATAAGGGGAACAATTTTAGATCTGATTTTAATTAGATTCATAGCCACACTAACACAAACCATAAAATGTAAAGGGTTTAGCTCTGTTGGAAAATTAATGTTCCTCCGGTGCTAAGTAAAGATGTCTGGAACACACTGCCCTTTATAGCCAGAGGGCACATAACCAAAGAAAGTAACAAGTCCGAGTGTTTTATTGGACCAGGAACAGCGCTGCAATTTTAAATTATAACGTCAAATTAAATATGTGACTGTCAAATGATACTCAGTAGTCCAAAGAACAATTGTTTCGTGCCAATCTGATTCAACTTGACAGAGCCTCAGCATTTAGAAGTTTATTAATGATGCATAAACAAGTATGTTAATAGATGAATAATTAAAAAGTTGACATGGTTCCTGCGATATGGAATAATTTTGCGCTGATTGAATTAAATGAAACAACATGAAATAAAAAAAATTTTGCTGTTTGTGTTTTGGTTCAGTTTGTTTGTTTACTGTAATTTCTTTTGATGACAATCAAAGTATCTGATTAAGTCTTAATGAGAAATTTCAGAATTTTGTAATTGTTTAATGTTGGACTTTTCGCATGCTCAAGACGATTGGACATGATTGGTCTGGCAACTCTATCCCATTGATATGATGAATTGAACACAATAACACAAAATGGATCTATTTTGTTTTTTTGAAAGTTTAATTTTTATCGAATTACTGGTATTTGTAACATCTGTTCTGTTTTACTTGGTTGATAAGATATGGCAGACATAAGATTATTAAGGGGTAAACATGTACCTGTGACCTTTAAATGTGTTACATCTATTCTGTTTTACTTGGTAGATAACATATTGCAAATTATTAAACTTTATACCTGTGACCTTTAAATATGTTACATATTCTCTGTTTTACTTGGTAGATAACATAAAAGACATAACATTTTTAAAGTATATACCTGTGATCTAATAGGTAACAGGGGGTCACATGAGGTGACTCCGGCTATAGCGGGTTGTGGTTTTTACGAGGTTTCCTCTCGATTTCCACCGTATTAAGTAAGGCAGAGTAAGAACTGGATAATTCGTCATCATATAAGAAAAATACCCTTGAGTACGGAGTTAAACACCAATCAAACAAACAAAACAAAGGATAAGTAATGAATCTGTCATGTTTACACTCAAAAAATCTAAATGTAAGAAAAAAATTCAAACCTGCCGATTGAACCAGCCAACAAGGAGATGTTTCTTACACAATAAACTTACCTTCCACTGAATAATGCACTTAAGCAATGACAATTGCTATACTGAAGAATTCAAACGAAAACCCTCCTCTGGACCCTCACTCACTCTCGACATCCCCTATTGTAGAGGCGCCAAGTCTAGTTGGGATCGCCTCTTGCTGCCTGTCTTGTCGAAGGAAGAAGAAGAATAAGGCAGGTGATATATACAACGGAGTACAAGCGGTTCGTATGTCGGGCGTGGTCGAAACGTGGCAAGGGCCAGGGCCATGAAGACATAATTCCGTACTTGTATAGTGAGGTCATTTAGATGGCCTAGTTATTCAGGAGTGCATCTGCAAGTTTATTGTACAAATCCTCGGCTATGTGGTAGTGTACTATTCAACAGTTAAATTGTCTTGTATCTTGTCATTGTTTGTTGCCAGTGGCGTCGAGGGTGGTTTCCTTCAACCATCGGGCTGGCACCTTAAGTACGGCGTAAAACTCCAATAAAACAAACAAATCTAACACGTATGGGGGGGATTCGCCTGTGTATTGGCCTGGTGTACTGGGGGTAGGAAAGCGTCAATCAATGATTTTCTGTTTTTCCTTCAGGTATGAGATCGCTCTTGGTGAGTGATATCATATTACTTTCCGGTCCCAGTTTCCTGTTATTGATCCGGCTTCCGTTTCCGGTGTCGATTTCTTTAAGAGAGGCTAGTGTGTTAGCACAGCTAGGCAGTTAACTTCAGTGGTGACTGCATTAGTTGAGTTGTTGGGTTACCGGGTTTCTAATGCTACCATCACGTGAGGTGACTCCGGCAATAGCGGGTGGTGGTTTGTAGGAGGTTTCCTCCCGGTTTTCCACCGTATTAAGTAAGGCAGAGTAAGAAGTGGATAATCCGTGGTCATATAAGTGAAATACCCTTGAGTACGACGTTAAACATCAATCAAACAAACTAAAACAAACACGAAAGGAATGGGTAAAAGTGAATAAAAATCCCTACAAGACAAAGAGTGGCCTGATTGTCGGGTCGATCTGTCACCGACAGCTGTGTACAGTGCTGTATTACACGAACATAACCCTGGTCTTTTCAGTTATAGCAGCACTCAAAATAGGCGGGTGGTTGGCGGGAGCTTCTTTAACCCACTGCTCTCTTAGATAAGGAACTAAATTAAGCCGATACGTTTGTGGTGTTTCGCGTTGACTTTGCATAATTTGTTTCTTGTCATTGTTGGTTGTTATGGTGACGCTGAATGTGGCTTTATAAATGAAGGCCATTGGGCTAGTACACCGTCATATGAGTGCAATAACCTTAAGTTCCACATACTACTCCAATGAAACAAGCCAGAAATCTATACTAATAACGGCTACAGAAAATTAAAATAAAAAAAATATTTACATTCACTGTGACTTTGATGGCTGACCTTGGCGACAGAAACGTCTACTTTATCGAAGAATTTCAGTGATTGGTCATTTTAAGACGTCTTGTCATAAATCGGTTGAAAAATGAAGGCTCTAGAGTGATTAAAAGGAACTTTTTACAACATGTTTATTTATAGTAACAGTGACTTTGTTTTGGTGACTGAAACGTGAACTTGTTCTAGGGGTTTCAGTCTTGATCGTTGAATGAAGTTTTGTCATGATCGATAGAAAAAGGAAGTCTCCAGAGTGATTACAAGGCAATTAAAAAAATTATTTATAACAACAGCGACTTTCATTTTGGTGACTGAAACGTGAATTTGTTTGATGGAGGGATTTCTGTGCCTGATCATTTTTTTTATAGATTCGTCAAAATCTGATGAAAAAAAAGAAGCTAGAATGATTACAAGAAAAGCTAATATACGTACGGCCACACCATAATACGCCCCGTTCCTGGCGTGATGCAATGAGTTATGATCGTTTTTCTACTATTATTAACCACAGGTTTGAGGAATTATTTGAGGTCATTTAACTGTTGTAAAACCTAAAATTTTCTTTTTTACATTCTCGAATTGAGATTCACCTCGAGACTTTGACAGAGACGTACACACTACCAACGAAAATCCTTGACTAAAAAAAGTATGTATCGCACATGAATAGGCCTACTGGACTCCTTTCACTTCATTCACAGCTATAGTGGGACAGTTCATGATTTACATTCCATGGTTTCTTGGGTTGTCGTGGTTATACGGGATACACGCTCAGACAAAACTCAAGGGACATTGGTTTTACTCGAAAAAAGAAAGTGTTTTAGAAGATTCAACATATTCATCTTAAATAATAGTTTTACAGACTTCATCGTTCGCGGCAAAGAAACACGTTGCATTTCTAATCAATCGCATGTCCTGCCTTGGTAAGGGATTATAACTCTAGGTATACATTTATACATAATTTGACAGTTGCTATATTGCTTCGACGACAATTGCTCCGATGACAATTGCCCCGGCGACAGTTGCTCGCGAATAATTATAGCCGGAGCAATTGTCGTCGGAACAAATGTCACCGGAGCAATTGTCATCGATTCTTTTAATAAAGGGGAGATTCCATCAATAGAAGAACGGCATCACTGAACAGTATCTGTAAAAAAAAGCTCCATATAGCGGTGGATTCCGTTGTCGGAAGGTGGCCGGACAGAGTATTCACCCATATGATAAGATTTCCAAGAGCTTCAACAGATGAGATCATATACATTAAGTGAATAGAGACTCGTTCATGTCGATACGGTATGTCTGATGCATGGTCTCCATGGCAACTGCTCGGCAACAATTGGCCCCACCACAATTGCTCCAGCGACGATTGCTTATACGTCAATTGCCTCCATCACAATTACTCCAGCGACATTTGTCTTTGCGACAAATGCTCCGACCCCGCCTGCGCAATTGTCGCGGGAGCAATTGTCGTCGGATCAAATGTCGCTGGAGCAAATTGTCGCCGGAGCAGATGTTTAATTACTGGACTGCTAAGAATGCAAAAGCTTAATGTTTTTTATGTTTAGGAACATAAACATTGTACATAAACATTATAATGATTTTATAATCGTGAGAACATTATCGCATGAACGATCAACCGTAAATCTTTTGTCCTTTAATTAACCACAAACGATCGCCTATGTAGAAACAAAATGCAAACCTCGGTGACAAAAAGTGTAAATATTTGTAATTGCCTGCAGTCGCCCGATATGCGAGATGTAACCGGTCTATAATATTGATTCACAGGCAGAGCTGATACAGGTTACATTAGGAGAAAGCCCAAAAGTAAAGCTACTCTAAAACGATAGACTGTATCAAGGACTTAAAACAAAATTAGTTGAAAGAATATTTCCATTATAATGTTAGAACCAGAAAAGTTCCATTATAATGTTAGAACCAGAATAGTTCCATTATAATGTTAGAACCATTTTGGTCATTTAATTCTGTGATGGACTTTTCATACCATATCGTTTGCGATGAGCCTATACTCGTGGCGTTATAACATTAACCGCTATTGCTCAATAAATGTTTAATTAAACCGTTCAACATATAATTGTTTGTCAGTGTATTTAAGTATTTTTTTGAAGATTTTCCCTGAATAATGGTAAATTCAAAAGAGGTATCTTTACCACCTATATGGTATGACAATTCCATCACACAATCAAATGAACAGTTTGGCCTATTGAATTATTGTATTGGGTTGCAGAGGACACAATCATGACGGACAGTATATTCAAAATAATCGTAAGATATGTTGATGGAACGAAACGCTTTAACTCAGGACCCTGTGACAACAGGCGTAATTATGGTATGAACATTTCCTTGTTACAGTTAGCACTAATTTTCATTTCTGTTATTTTGTATTTTATTACGTGGTCAGTGCTACATGTTTGTTTTTCTTATTCCATGTATTATAAAAATATAGTTGTATTTATAAATTATTATTTTGGGAAAAACATATTGTGATTTTAATTTGTATTGCATGTAGGGAGAAGAGCTTGTAAGTTGAAATAACATCTCCCAGATCTCTGTTGATCAGTTGGAATCAATAAAAATAAGTTTAAATCAAATTAAAACAAACCAATTTGGTTCTATCAAGATAATGAACACTTGCACACACTCAATACACCATTTTGGAAACTGGTTTGTAGTCTTCTAAAAGTAATTTTTTTTCTGCACCGTTAGATTTGCATTATCCACCATCATTTTAGTTCATAAGAGTAAAACATGGCTAAGTTTAATAGGGGCTTTTGTGTGCACTGAATGTTTAAACAAAAAGTATTCTGTTTTTCGTCACCTGGTGGTTTATTTTGCCTTGGTGATAAAGAGCTATTGTTGTTTTTTCTCATGTTCAATTTATTCCTCGTCTCGGCTTTCAATGAAACTGACTCATTCGTGGTATGACTGGTTATATCCGAATTACTGGTTCACTAACGTTGTCTACAATTACTGAAATTTCGTGTCAGAGAATAAATGCCGTTAATACAAATTGGAATAGGCGTTAATAAATGTTATATCTGTCCTGTTCCCCTACCCTGATTCCTGTTTGTGTATGGAAAATATATTTTGTTAAAATAAAATGTCGTCAATGGCGTATGTTTCTCTAGACGTCATCACCTTTATAAGATAGATTCACTGTCTTGTTCACTTAGAGTCATATATCTTTGTATTTGTCCACAGAAGCGTTTTATTGGTGAAAATTAAACATAGACAAAACGAACCAGTACCATGTCTTGACGTAGATAGGTTAATTAGCTCTGTTCGGATATCACTTTTGTCAGCTTAACTTTGGCGTAAAATTATTCCCAGATGAAGACAGTTTAGACGCCCCACCATTATAATGAAAGAGCGTGTGTAACGGCATCAATCAACAAAACAGTGGTGCCTTTTGTCAGGCAGTTATAATAACAATAATGTATTATATATTGATTTATTTGTCTTGTGCATTTTATCAAACAGCAAATGACAAACTGCATCTATTGTTCACCTGAGGTGCCGAAAGATTGCCCGACCATATCTCCATAAATCACTGTCTGATAAGTCCGAAATCAACGTGATTAACTTTATACATGGTGCAAGTGGGCTATAGTAGTCGTAAACAGAAACGGTTCAGTAAAATTCAGTATCGTAAACTGTTCTTCCGGTCTTTGTCGTTAATAGGAGGTTTTGCATTTCGATAAAGCTGAATACCTAACGACATAAATTTTGTAAGAGGTTTATCGGTAATATTTATAAAAGTCTGCCAATGATTTGATAACATTTCACAGGAGTTGATGGCAATAGATGCTGTTGAACATACGTTTACCACGACCGACAAACAAAGGTTTGCATGACAATAACGTGGCTGACCTCGGGTTTTTTCTTCTTTGGAGGGGAGGGGTTAATTTGTTTGAAATTGTGGTTTAATGGCCGTTTCACGTATATGGATTTCGCGGCTGTAACTCAGTGCTTTTATATACCCGGTTTGGACTAAATGCTATGTGATTGGTCATCTAAACGAACCAATCGACGTCGTTTGATATGGGTTGTCGTCAGATCTAAAATGGGACAAATATAAGGGGAGCTACTTTAGATCTGATTTTAATCAGATTTTCAAAACAGAATTTCCAGGATGTGCTCTGAACACTTCCTTCCTGGATGTTTTGAGACACGTAAATTGCTACAGTTCAACGTAAAGGCCAACGGAGAAATATAAAAAATTCAGAAAAAAGCAGGGACTGAATTTCGATGCGAATTAATCATCGGCGAACCAATATGTGTGCACAAATTCACCGTTTAGGCGTGCGCCTTCCAATGGAAATGCCGATTTTATGAAAGGTTGTGAGTGTGTGTGTGGGGGGAAGTGGGAAGGGAGGGGGATTGTAAACAAATATTTATAGTTAAAGCTAGTTGAAAATCTTTGACCTGAACTTAAAAATTGAAATAAATAATTTGACTCACTTAGTATGGTAACTTAAGTTGCTTTGAACGTTATGAACTTGACGAGTACAGTGGATACATGGGGCATCCATTTTAGAAAACGAAAGCGTTTTGACTTGATGTATTCTTGATCGTGGGGAATCCCCACCACATGATATATTTTTGTACCTTCCGGGAGAGAAGAGTTACAAGCATAACTGACGTCACACTTCACTCCATAACAAGCTGGCAAGCAGGAAAATGGCGACTATGACTTAAAATATTTACCTCCCATTTCTACGGCGTCTAACTTGGCGTAGATATGTTTGTAGATATGGTGTTAACATTAGGAACCTATCGTTTTAAGGCACATGAACTCAAAACAGTTGCCGGATAGCTTATCCTATGAAAACGAAAGTGAAAGTTGTATTTTGACGGACAAAACACAATCAGACTTCACGATAATTTCCAATCACTGTTAGTTTTTCCAAGAATGCTTTTGAGGATAAAAGGCTTTTTATCACGCAAATTTACTAGAAGTGTTTGAGTTACAGAAAAATCGAAACATTGCTCAGTTTAGGAGATGTGGTCCTATAGCCCCCAACCGAACATGTGTATACACATACGTGGAATAAGCCAGTAACCGATAGAGTTTCGTTACGGAGGGCCAATTTATCGGATATCTCTCCTAACCAATTTACCACCCTGTGACATAAACTACACGTCCAAACAGCGAGGTTCCTGAGAAAATAACCAATGAAAATGAGATGATTTCCACAAGATCGATTTCCGTGAAAATCAGCGAAAAGAGTTCAGCAGGCATGACTGCGTTGAACCAGGCATTATGGATCTTGAAGGAGATCATTAACCGATAAACAGCGCTATTTGATCCACCCAACAGATAACACGTCAAATCATACAGTTCATTCATATGGGAAGACGGTCGACGAAATCTAATACAAACTGATTACGGTCTATTTAGTTATAATATTTGTCATCATTTTAAATCTATTCAGACCCAAGTTGAAAAAATTGGCTGGGATTTAATAAATCTCACGGTTTTGACTTTGCTCATTAAACAGCTTATCTAAATATGAATTTTTCAAACGTTCAGTTGTCAATAGTGGCATCGTGGGTTCCTTAAATTTGGACTGTTTAACCGGCTCTCTTATGGGAAATAAAAACAAAACGACACAAGGAGTCTGGTTGACGCCACCGTTCACCTTGAAACATATATTCTCGTTTGCGTTTCATCCACGACCCAAATAAAGATTGAATACAGAAATGTCTATACCAGGCTTAGTCTGCTTTACTTTATCAAACACAATCCAATACATTGGCAATCTTTACGAGGACCTTGTGGTAAATCGTGCGTTCAGTAATCTTATGTCGTGGGGCAGCAGCTGCCCGGGCATCCTTCACCGACTCGGTGCAGTTCAGTGGACAAATTGGCACCCAGAACTCATAACCCACCAGGCATGCTCAAATGCCCGCACGGCCATTGCGTCCTTGTAATTGGATCGATCTCCAAGTGGGTCAAACTTACAAGAAGTGTTTTCCCTCTTGTCTCTATAAAAGATGGTTAAATCAACAACAGTTGCTGTTTTTCCTGGCGTTGGTAAACTGTCGCCATTTGGGGTGGATTTTTAATGGGTCAACAAACACTTTTCAACTGAAACATCGTAACGACCGGTGCATATGTCACTATTAAAACGTATGTAATATATAAATATAAAGGACCCAATGATTCATTTTATGAAGTAAGGGCCTATTCTATTTACTATTGTCCAGTGATGATGTATTTCTATTCCATACTGGTGCAGTAAAAATATTCTCTTGTTGAATTCAATGGCATCTTACTCTGCGTTAAAAAAGCACAACAATTAGCACCCAGCGGACTATTCTTTTTATTGAGATGCGGTGTTAGCACGAGGAGCCTATCGTTTTAAAGTACATGAACCCAAACAGTTGCCGGATAGCATATCCTATAAAACCGAAAGTGAAAGTTGTATTTTGACAGACATAGAGAACAAAATACATACTTTACGATTCTTTCCAAAAACTGTTAGTTTTTTGAAGAATGCTTTTGACGACAAAAGATAATTGATAAAGCTTCGTTACGGTTGGAAGAGTTATCGGATATCTCTCCTAACCAATTTACCACCCTGTGACATAAACTACATGTCCAAACAGCGAGGTGCCTGAGAAAATAACCAATGAAAATGAGAAGATTTCCACAAGATCGATTTCCGTGAAAATCAGCGATGAGCGTTCAACACGCATAATTGGGTTGAACCGGACTTTGGGGACCTTGAAGAGATCATTAGCCGATAAACTGCGCTATTTGATCAACCCAACATATAACACGTCAAATCATATACAGAATATAATATAAGAATTGGTCGACGAAAATCTAATACAAACTGTTGCTTATTTAGTTTTTTTTTCTGTTTACTTGTTCATCTTTTCAGACCCAAGTTAATACATAATTGGCTGGGATTTAAAAAAATCGGATGGTTTTTACTTGGCTCATTTAACAACTAATGAAATACAAACACTTTTTAGGTATTCAGTTGGGAACAGTGGCTTCGTGTATTCCTCTGAATTATGAACCGTTTAACCGGCTCCGACACAAGTCTGGTTTACGCCACCGTACACCTTAAAACATATATCCTCGTTTGCATTTCTTCCCCGACTCAGATAAAGAATGAATGCAGAAATGTCTTTATACCAGGCTTAGTCTGCTTTACTTTCCCAAACACGTCAAACGACAATCCAGTGCATTGAATCTTTATGTCGACCTTGTGGTAAATCCTGAATTAAGTTATCTTATGTCGTGGGGCAACAGCTGCCCGGGCATCGTTTACCGACTTGGTGCAGTCCAGTGACTAAATTTATTCCCAGTGTGGCAAACTTTAGACTTAAAACAGTATTTTTTGCTTTCTGAAAAAGATGATTAAATCAAAAACTGTTTTCCCGGTGTCGGTAAACTGTGGCCATTTGGGGTGTATTTTCAATGAGTCATCAAACACTTTGCAACTGAAACGTCGTTACAACCGGTGCATAGACCACTCTATTGATACCTATGCAATAGTGTTATGCATATTAATGATCCAAGGATCCGTTGTATGATCTATAGGCCTATTCTATTAACCAGTGCTGATGTTTTCACACCTAAAACTGTTGTAGTAAAATTATTCTCTTGTTGAATTACAAGTAACAGTGTAAGAATTTCCTTGACTCTGGTTACAGTTGAATCTCCAAATCTTGGAACATGTTGATAAACAGGAAGGAATTGGGAGATTGAAGCAGATATACCCTGTCTGATTTTGGAGAGTGTATCTCCGTGTATCTTTTTTGTACTACACAGCAATCTAGGCTGTGAGAAATAAATATAATACCGGAAATAACTTTATTTAAAGAGGAAATCTATACAATCAAAAAAAAATATTTGTTCTGCTCTGTGGTCTTCAGGACATTAAAATTACATATATTGAATACATTATATAAATAACAATATTTTGTATAGTAACAAAATTATGAGCATAAAATTATTCAACTAAATCATTTAAAGGTATAATATTTTAATTATCAAATCACAATCACGTGTATATACGTGGGTAAATCAAGATAATTTTGGTATTTTCTTAAGATATACCTAACAATTTAGAAATGTTTGAACAAATGTATGATCATTCCAAGTTAATGTTTCATTTATGAACAACTTTACACATTTTGTCTCATGTAAACTTACTCCAGAAAGTTTAATGGATATGTTCGATATTTTATTTAACTTTCTTAAATTTTGAGGAGAACCTATTTATAAAAATTTTGATTTATCAGGGTTAAGAATCATAAGATTATTAGCAATCCACATTTCTATTTTCTTCAGATTTTCATTAATGGTATCCTGTATAGTATCAATTGATTTAGAAGAAATATGTATTGTTGTATCATCAGCAAATGTAACCAATGGGCAATCTTTGATCTGAAGAGCTAAATCATTTATGTAC